>ML881359.1:4596-15806 GCA_009831015.1 Picea engelmannii | reverse complement strand
CCTATTATATTTTATTTTAACCATTAATTTAATACTTAATCAATTAATGACTCACTTAATAATTAATCATTCATTAACCCTTAATTAAAGAGTTAATCATACTTAAGCTAATCATAGTCAAAATAATTAATTAATAGCATATAGTTAATTAAGGTTATATAATAATTAATTATAATTTAGCTAATTTTTAGGATTATTTATGAAATTATTCATATTAATAAGTAAAGGGTCATTACATTCTCCATAGGGACTAGAAGACTAACCAGTCGGGTGACTAAACGCTTTGTAATGAGCTCATCTTTCTAAGGCCATGCTACACCCAAAATTATGATGAAAAGTGTACTCAACAATTTTGTGCTATGTTAAAAGGTGACATGATTGTTGCCAATATAATATAATACTCTCTTCCCGGCCATCTTTTTTTTTTTTCCATATTCAAATGAATGTTATGATACAAAGGAGGAAACGAGTGTCACAAGTAAGAAAAACTAGTTCCAAAAGTGGAACATACCTATGCTCAATGCAAGGAGGTGCATGCAGGAGATGGACACTCAGGGGAATTTTCCCTCCTAGGTATAGGGTGTCAAGTTGCAAAGGATATAAACGAGTCTTTTCTTGGTTGAGGATGCAAAAATGTTGAGGAAAACGATTTATAATGCAAAGCGAGAACCGATCATAGGCTCAATACTGCAAGCAAGGGCATAAGATGTAATCACAACTTAACGCCAAAAAATGTCCTTTTTCATAATCTTAGTCTACTTGGTTTGAAAAAGGGATAAAATTTTACCAAATAGACGTCCTTTCAAATCCAAATTATGAGTGTGAAAGAGACACGTTCACTCGACAATCTTTTCGCTTTTTGAAAACAAGTCAGAAAAGAGCTTAAATCAAACTCTCTTGGGAGTCCTCTAGGTATAGGTCAACATGTTTATGAGTGAGAAATGAGGCTCAACATAAATTCATGTATTATATATAAGGGACTCCCGGTCCTATGGAAAAATTCTTTGCATGGGAGCCAAATGGCGTAGAGGATCTAACTAGGGTACCCATGTTTGGTAAGTCTCTACCATATGATAATGACAAGTCTTTTAGAAGATGGATGGTTTTGTATCACTAAAAAATGGGTTCATACCTAAGGCATATGAGGGAAAAATATAGGACAATGCAAGTGTGCATGATGGAATGGATACCAATCCTATATGTTGGGAAGCAAAAATACATGTTCGTAGTTACGGACGGTCAACATAATGCTAAAAACTGCAAGAATCCCCGGTGAAAACTACAAAAACCAACTCAATCCACTATTGTATTAGTCCATTAGGAGAAAATACAATACAAAACTATGCAAAGTGGGTAAAAAATTCTATAAATAGTAATAAAAACCAAATTTTACTATGTCATTTGACATTTTTACCCAAATAGTGAATTTTGGACCAAATTACATCTGATCTACAACTGGTGATTGTGGGAGCATCGAGCGACAGAATAAGCAACTGTCTGGACCAGGTAATTCCTCTTCCCCTCCTCTTCCTTTATAGTGGATTACATTTTGTATTTAGGTTTCAATTTTTAAGTTATTTAAAGCATAAATTAGAGGTTTAGGTGTACGGGGGCTACCATTCATCGGGTCACGTATACGCATGGTTATACACGGATGTTTGAAAGAAAACCAGCATATAATCAGCCCTATACATGATTGTGAATGTTGAATCTACCAAATATTTGGGTTGTACAAGTTTTGGGCACTCAAAGGGATGAGGACCCAATTTAGGTTTCTATAGTTTCTCGTGGATTACTAGGATCTAGATAGTGAGAGCTTCAACCTTGATGGGAAACCATTAAGGATTGAAGTGGAGGATATATATTTTTGATAGGGTTATCACGTCTGGGTGAGGTGGTGAACCTCAAAGCCCAGGGAGTTGGGAGCGGTATGAATATAGAAGAGTACATAGACGCTCACTGTATAGTAGGGACTAAGAAGGTCGAGAGTCAACTCCCCATCTGAGTGATAAACAATCTAAGCCTCAAGATTGGTGTCCTCGTTTTGACCTAGATCAAAGGATCAACTTTGTTGCTCCAGGCGTCGAGGCCACTTATATTATACTCCATAGAGTGTTTGAGACCCATGGTGTATGATTGGTGCACCTTGCTACCAGATAATATAAAGATCTAGTTGATAGAATGCAAACAAGGTGATAAGAGGAACTTCAGGTTTGCTTCCATATTTTGTATGTTTTTCTTCGAGTGGGTTCCAAGTTTGGTACCTAGAGTTGAGATCATTCCTTAAGGACCTCGTGATCCAGCCATGGCATAGTGGACCAAGGCGATGAGATGGAAGGGGGGAGGTAGGGTGCCCACACCCTACAACGATGATTTATTTTACTAGTGGAGACGACAAGTCATTGCTCTGGATGACTACCCCTATGCAGGGATCGACTTCAGAGGGGACCCTGACGTGCCATTACCACTAGGGACTGCCTACGGGGACATAAGTATGTCAAATTTTTTTAAATATTTCATTGTTTTTTATTTTTGTATATTTATTTTTGGATGATGTTTCAGTACTAACTAGAAACATATGTGATGCAGATGTAGGTCTACGCGATGGCTAGATGGGCTTCCATGACATCTTCATAGGCACTGGGGAGATGAGGTGGCTAGAGGATAAGCAAAGAGAGTCCTTCAAAACATGCAGGGCAACCTGTCTCATTTGACACATAGGATTATGATGGTTCAGGTAGATGATCTATTAGAGTCCATGCAGCGGTAGGTGGTTGGCATGCCCAGATCTTAGTTGCAACTCTTTTAGTGTCTCACAAACGTCATATTTTTTTATCATGACACACATTCGGTGCCATAGGCGTAGATGTCACAGATTTTGTATTATTGATTGTATATGTTTATTGAGGGTGTTGGCCCCAATTTTGTACTATAAACATAATAACTTTTTAAATATATATAAAATATGGTTCTTTGGATTTACTTATATTACAATGTGTACATTGATGATAATGTTTTCTTTGCTTTAGTTATGTGACAAATTCCAATATAAGACGAAATTAGCATAAGCATCAGATACATAATTACAACTCCTAGGTATGTGATGATAAGTAATAAAATCAAACAGTTGCTCTAAAAGGCATACCCATAGGAATAATCGGAGTAATGTAGGGTAGCGCACACAGTAATTGTCGCTCAACTAGCATACTACTAACTGGGAATCCAGACAAACCTCCAAAGAGAAAATACCATGTAAAATGGAATCGCGCAAAAGTTCTATAACGACGCTATATTTAGCCACATTATTTGTGAATGGCCCTAGGCATACACCACCTGAATACACCAGTAGAACCTTGAGTGATTAAACCACCCAAGTGGTGGAAGCCAAGTTTCGTGTATGAAAAATGGCTCCGTCTACAAATCCTAGGTAGACCGAAGACTCCATTAACATCTGCCAACCAAGGGAAAACTCAATAAGGAAGATGAAGACAAAAATAAAGGGAAAATATATATACACTAAATTACATTAGTATACAAAGAGTTACGCCCAAGATTGGGGCTCATGCTTAATATATTTTCAAGTAGATCCCATTCCTGGGTTCAGATAACATGTTCCCCTCATAATATTCTAATTCATACAATCATTTTTCTAAGACACATCGCACGATATAGGGACTGTGACACATGGGTTTGAACTTGCCTGCCCTCAGTGGTTCTTTGGCTTGATCATATAAAAGGACCAAGTCACCCTTAGCATACAACCGAGGACAGATAGATTTATCATATTGGACCTTGAAAATTATTTTATTTTCTTTGATAATCGTAGAGGCATCTCGACGCTGCTCATCAAGGCTCTCTAGGTGTACGAGGTGTCACTCGAGATCAGAAGTGTCAAGGAGGAGTGTGACTGCCATTATAAGAGAAGGGATTTAGCATTCAATAGGTAAGATCGACTCCACACCCTGTACTAACTGGAAAGGAGAAAAATCGGTGGCAGTATTGACCAAGGTTCAAAATGCCCAAAGTACAGGATATAGCATAATATGCCAGTCAGATTTGCTATGGCTAACATTTTTCTGCAAAATGGTCTTGAGAGACTTGTTGATGGCCTCTACTTGTCCATTTTCCTAGGGATATTAAGGGGAACAATGACCATGATTAAACCCCAACTTGGACTCTATCTCTTCCATCATTTCATTCTGAAAGTGACTGCCATGATCAGTGACAATCTCACTCGAGATACTGAACTTGGTGATAATTTGATTGAATACGAAGAAGGAGGTAGTCTTCCCGTCTTATTTAATTGTAGGCATGGCCTCGACCCACTTAGTAAAGTAGTCTATGGCCACGATAATGTGTTGATTCCCCAGCTGAAGTTGGGTTGCAATACACAAAGTCCACCCCCCACTTGGTGAAGGGACCAACGGTAATGACTAGATGGAGAGGGGCTAGATGAAAGAGCATTTTTTGAGTGAAAACCCAGTAGGTATGACACTTCTTAACTTCTTCAATGCAATCTTTAAAGATATATGGCCAGAAATAACCAGCTGGGAAAATTTTATTTGTTTTTGCAAGCCTAGATAGATGACCACCACAAGCCCAACTATGGAAATCATTTAGAACTGACTCGACTTCTTCATGATTTAAACAACGAAGTAGGATATTGTTTATTCCTCGAGGATACTGAGTGTCATCAATGATAAGGTAATTCTTAGCTTGGTATCACATACGTCGTCGGTCATCTCGAGAGAGATTCTAAGGGAACTTCAAAGTTTGAATATAGAGAACAATGTCGCCATACCAGGGGTCAAGCGACGAGACAAGGAAAATGCGTTCATCCGTAAAATAATCAATATGAATAACATCCTTGTCTAATCATGGGAAGTCATATATTAACTCTACAAAGACTAGTGATTTCTTGGATTTCACAAAAGCAAAATCGAGATCGTATTCTTGTAAAATGACAATCCATTTATTTTCTTTTCCCCATATGATACACCTAGTAAGGATGTATTGAAATGGATTGACATTGAAAACCATAGTAGTTTTTCAAAGAAATATATAATGGTGTAATCATTGGAATACGTGAATGATAGTCGAAGCTATATTTCCAACGTGAGAATATTTGAGCTCAGGATCGACTAAGTTTCGACTAAGATAGTAGATGACATGCACACAGATCTCATCATCCTCCTGAACCAAAACCATACCAATCGTCTCTTCGGATGCGACGACATAAAGCAAGTAATCCCTATTGTAGTCAGGAGACTTCAGAAGAGGCATCGATACCAAGGCTTTATTCAAAGCATCGAAGGATTCCTGGGCCAACTCATCCTAGATAAAAGGGGTGTCCTTCCTCAAAAGATGCATGAAACCCTTAGTAATATTGGCATAGTTTACTATAAACCGACATAAAAAGTTAAATTTCCCCTGTAAACCTTGAATTTGTCGAATAATGCACGAGGGAGACAATCAAAGTATTGCATCAACCTTTAATGGATCTACCATGATCTCGGTCTCACAGACTAAAAATCCCAGAAGACGCCAAACCTAATGCAAAAGATGCATTTATGAGGGTTTAACTGGATTCTATAATGACAACATCTTTAAAAAACTAGTCGAGGGGACTTAGGGTGATCCACTCTCTTACAAGAGTGAGCAACAAGATCATCAAGATAAGCCTTGACTATATTCTTAAGATCATGGAATGTGAAGTTCATATCGCGCTGGAAGGTTGCTCCAGCATTTTGAAGGTCGAAAGGCAACTTACGGTATGCGAAAGTACCCCAAATACAAATAAATTTTGTCTTATGTTGATCGTCGGGTTTAATTTGAATTTGGTTATACCTTGAAAATCCATCCATGAAAGAAAAAACTTCACTACCCACACACTGATCTAGAATCTGATCAATGAAAGGCATCAGGAAGTTGTCTTTAGGAGAGGCTTTGTTCACATCACAAAATTCCATGCATACACAAATGGTTCCTTGCTTCTTATTCACAAGAACGAGATTGGATACCCATTCAGTCAAGGGAACCATGTAGATAAATCCATCATTAAGAATTTTCTCTACCTCTTCCTTCATAGCAGGGGCCTTCCAGGGATTGACAACTCTAAGACATTGTTGAACATGCTTAGCATTTGGGTAAGTTTTAATATCATGTTCGACAATTCAAGGGTTGATTCCTGCCATCTCTTCACATGACCAAGAAAATGCATCTCGAAATTCCTTGAAGAGCTTGATGTAGATCAGGATTTCTACTGGCGAACGATCTGCAATGCTGTGTAAATTTTCAATATTTCCAGGGGTACGAGAGATATCGATCATGATGGTAGGAGAGATACTAGCCATGTTTCCTTCGGCATAAATGTCATGCGTATCAAGTGGAACTACAGTGTGACTGACTATCTCTCTCATAGTATATCCAAAGTTATCTTGTTCAATTCTGGAAAGCTATGGGAGAAAATAAGAGCGATGATGCATATCGTGACAAGGTTTTTCAGAACCATTCATGGCCTCAATGATAGATTCATCTAAGGATAAAGTCCCATCAAGGAAGTCATGTGAACAAGATGAGGAAGTGGCCCACACAAGATTAAGAACAAGATCTTCCTCTTCTGTCTGCGAGGTAATTAGATCGAGATTGACGGAAGGGTCAAGAACAACTTGATATGCTATCTCTACTACCGATAGTGGCATGGCCATTCCAGCATTCGACTGACCTTCACAAGACGCAGTCAAGGAAGGTAGGGTCCAAGGATCGTTAAAATAGGAAGTGCGGAAAGGAACAAACCTCTCTAATGAAACGAGCCTACTGAACATGGCGTAAGCATGGTGAATCAGTGCCATGAAGTCAAACGTAATGATCCCAAGCCATTATGCAAGGATAATCATGGTTTTGGTGTCTTTTGAAACTTTTCCCGGTTGTGGTATTTCGTCCAACACTTTGTTGAATTACTTGTTTAGGTGTGTTTACTTGTTGAATGACCTCTTGATTTCGGCCTTAGGGTTTACTAATGTGTTATATGTGTGTATGCAACTATAAAAAAGAATATATAACCATATAACATACCTCAACCATATGCAATAGGATAGACAAGCCAAAACATCTCAAATATGATTCTATTCATGAAATAGAGGAACCTGCTACAATGAAGATGTCGATCTGGAATGCTCAACAGATGGCTCCAAGATAAAAGTATGAGCTTCTACAAAAATCTCTTTGACAACACAAAATAATACTCCAAAGTCCAGATAAGAGATTAAGACCAATACCAAGTAGATATGGTCATATGAAGTGCAGAAGCCCTAACTGAATGCTGCCACGTCCTGCTCGAATGTTGAAGCTCCTCAACAATTCGGCCCTGCTACCAAAAGTGTCCAATCACCCCAAGAAATATGCCAGCTGATAGATCGGGCAACTGTAAGGAAAACCCAAGTGCCCAAATCTCCAAAGTCACTCTCAAACCCTATGGATCTGAACTCCTCCCCGGAATGGTGTGCCCCCCTAGATGTCTGAAACCCTAGATAATTTGGCCTGGGTGAATGAGACCTCCAAACCCCCTGAAACTCTTCAAAATGATAGATTGGGCAATCAAAAACCCCTGGAAGAAGTTTCAAGGTCATATATGAGGTATAGCCTCTTAGATCTGCAAATCACTGAATCACCAAATCGTCCTCTCTCTCCTGAAGACGTCCCAACTTGTAGATGATGATCTAGCCATGGTAACTCCTTAAGAATGGACTAGATATGATGTCCAAATCCCTGCAATGAATACCCAGGTGATAGAATATCCAAAACCCCTACTAATCACCTACAATGAATCTCTCTCCAAGAATGGTGCGCCCCCCTTGCTGGAAACCCCCAACTGGTGCACCCTCTCTCCATCTGCACAGGTAACTGATCTGGAATCCTCCTGCAACTTAGTAGAACTGGAACTAGAATGGTGTGGGAGCGTATTTAATCTTTGAGACCAAGATTGGGACAAGCTAGGTGGAATCTTTCACCATTGAATCGTCCTCTAGGGTTTGTTAAGTCAAAACCCTCAAAACCCCCAATGTTGGGCTCACTAGCTAGAAGCCAAAAATCAAAAGATAATCATACATGAATGATAGAGTAGAGGCCCTTTCCTTCCTTTTATACATTTTGGCTCACATTGTCCCTCCAAAGTGACTTTCATTTTATTAATATTTAATTAATTAATTAAATCACTTTAATTAATTAATTAACCTTTTTACCTCTAAAAATCTCCTTATCTCTCCTCATGGCTTCCCTGGCCACTGAAAGTTACTTCCAGCCATCCCATCCTGTAGTGTTTCTCCTCCCAATTCCAATGAGCTATTACACTGAGCAGTTCCTCCAAGTAATGTGCCCAAAATGACCTCTTTAGTGAATTTAATTGACTTATAGCTCAAAATACTCAAAATCGTGGAAATCATCGGAATGCAACGGAACGAAAGCCAACCTGTGCGGAATGGATCATAATGATGAGATATGAAGAGAAATGTAAGATGGACCACACAATGCCTCTCAATAATCCCTGTACTCACTATAACACCCATCTGGATACTCTGGTCATCATAAACCTCTGGACTGTGATGATGTCCCAAAGTGGGGACATTACAGTCCTCCCTGCTAGAAAATTGCTTGTCCTCAAGAAATAACCAAATCCACTCAAATAAAATACCAGGATCCCATGTCCACCTATGGGATACACAGTAGAACCCATCGAAAGATGAACAATAGTACACTCCACCCCTTGGATCCCATATCAGGAAGTGAACTGCAATACTCTACGAAGCATAGTCCTGAAAGATATCAACCCTGTGAACCTCCTGCACATGACACATGGCCTCATCTTGGAATGAGTCCATCCTACAAATATATACAAAGATCCACACGGCCTCCATCAACTGCACATGTTGATGCCAGAATGAGGTACTGCAAGACCTCTGTGAGACACCCTCAAGCACTGTGCTCCACTCAACACTGAAGCTAAATGGAAAGTTAGAACAACTTTCCCATAAAAAGGTCCACTCACCCCTGTCAATCAGTGAAATGATCAAACCTGCAATCCTTGGGTCCCATGCTAACCTTTGTCAAAGATCACCATGCTGGCCTTGCACTACTTTGACCATGACTGTCTATCCCCTGCATACATACTGGATCCTCCTCTCCTGGATCCTCAAGCTGAAATACCTGTGACCACCAAACCTGTTGTCCAGAAACTATATATGTAAAGGCATCTATGTAGAAGAAGTACCTATCCACCCATCTCCACATTTGATCATGATGATCAAGAGTGATAAGTTTCCTCGCTCTATTGGACAAATCCTTGTAGGCCCACTCCAAACCGACCCCTAGTGGAGTGTGTGGCTCTCGGGTGAAACCTAGGTCATCATGTAGTGAAACATCTGGCTCACCCAATGAACTCCTGGATCTCATGGAAAACTTGGAAGTTTATCACTTCCAATCTCGTCTAACTTCTCCTGTGTGAGACTGATCACTGTCAGAATCCCTCTGTGCTCATTTGTTATCCTCCTCATGTTTTTTACAATGATAAATGTGTCAAAAAAGGATAAAATACATATCTACAACTGACTATAGGACTGGAAGGTGTCACATGCTTTGGTCAATCCCAACGATTTGACTAGAATCTCATCCATCGGTATCCATGATAGATGTTCTCCTGTGGTCATCACCAAATCCCAACCATCCAGTACAACTAGAAGTAACCCCTCCAACTGCTAGTCAACCAATCTCCATCTCTCATCTCCCATGCAATGGCTGAAATGGTGAAGGTGATCTCCCATAACTATATGCTGCTACAAAGGATTGACCTCTACATACTCCCCTAAGTGTGTCTCCTCCCTGCAAGGCATTATACCCCTCTGAATGCCACCATACATCTCGACATGACTCTGTGAACTATCCCTCGTCACTGTATGCTCCGACATACTCATCTCATCTCTTACAAAATCATGTTGCATCATAGATCCGGGGTGTACTACTAGATCAACCTCTACATGGAGGTCAACTGCTCTCGGAACACAAATGGAAGTGTCTTCCATCAATTGGTGCTCCTCTGCTAGACCACCAACATCCTCTAACCATGTGACCAAAGGATATATCATAGTTTCCACCAGGATATATGAAGTGGATCTTTGACGGATCTCCTCAATAAGCTCATATGATCTAGACTCTGATTCTTGAAGGGTTGTCTGTGTGCCTCTCAAGAATCCTCGAGTTCTCTCCAACTCATGAGTGAGTTGGTCTACCTCCAACTCCTGCCCCCTCAAGGCCCTATGATACAAATTTCCAATCCCCAGTAGGTAGTCCCTATCTATCAACAACTATTGGTAGTCAGTCCTCATCATAGACACTCTCTTCCTGAGAGTGTGAAAATCATCCATGGAAAATCCTCTATCTGAGCTACCCTGTGCCACTGATGCTCTCCAACAGTAATCTACCATCACTGCATGCATGCCATCAATACATATAGTGGTTTCCATGATCATAGCCTCACTAACTCTCAATTGTGCTACTAAGTGGTGTGACTCCTGATCATGGTCATGCTGAGGTGCCATCTCAGATCCCTCACTGCTAGTGTCAGTCCTGCTAGTGTCAACTCTGAAATCCCCAAAAACATCCTCTGCATAAGATGACATGTTGAATTGTCCACTCTCTACTATGTTTTTGGGTACTCCTGTATGCCATTGCACCCCATCACTAGATGCTATGTCCCCCAGAATCACATTGTACCCTGTATGAGTAGCCGTATCCTCCTATGCACTTAACCTGCTACTATCCTCTGTGCCTGGATCCCATATAGTTGTGTCTAGACACATGCTATGGTCATCCTAAATACTATAGAGTGCATCCTCATCAATGAAATATTATCCTAGAAGTAAGTTCTCCATCAACCTGTCAGCCTCTACAATCTTCTCATCCAATGGAGTCTCTAATAGTTGTGACTCCATCTCCTCTGGTTGACTTGTATGTGTGAGGTCAACTACCTGTACGTCCTATACCTCCTCCTGGATCTGTGGGTCTACCCATCCATGGTGTGCATCCCTCACACTAGGATCATCCATCATACCAAACATGCCACTGATATCCTCATGTGACGTGGCTATCATGGGTGTCTGAATAGGTGACAGATGTATCACGTCCCCCATAGGAATCTCATCATCTCTAGGTGCTAACAC
>WSFP011483547.1:0-15806 GCA_009831015.1 Picea engelmannii | reverse complement strand
TAAAAGTAAAATTTCAGAGACTTTAACAAGTTTTCCTCGGTCCCGAGGATTTTGGATTTATTTAAAATTTAGCACAAACATTCATACTACCTACTTCATATATATCAACAAATTTGACAGAGGAAAAACACGATATAAATTCAGATTTGATGAAATTCAAGAGATCATACTACAACAAAATTGAATTGACAAAAGTGTCCATAGGAAAATTACATAGTTTCAGACCTAGAATGAAGTTTGAATGAGATTCTATCAGATGAATTTATTTGGATTTAAATGAGATTGAACATAAACTCATAATAAAGTTTCAGAATTAACACCCTGATTTAACAGCGGACAATGCATTGTTAAATTCTAAATAATCTCAACTAAAGACTCTGTCATTCAACTTCAATAAGGATAAGGTATAAATTTTTGAACATAGACCATACTCAATATGAATTCTAATTCCACAATGAGGATCAAGCCATCCAAAAATAGAGAGCGAAAAACGCTAGGCATTACATTGAAAATTTAAAGTAAAAACACTGTAAATATTATCCGATTGGCAAAAATTGTAATTTTAAAAATATAAACTCTGAACTAATATTCGTTGACAACAATCGTAACAATTGGCTTCTAGGCCTTCCAATGTTTCTACAATGTCCTTATCAGTCTAACAAACAACTACACTAATGCTAGGAATCGAATTCAGAATATAAAAATAACAAAACTAATGAATTGTTGCTTAATGAAGATGCCTTCAAAGTCTTGCACTCCTTCCTTTTCTTTGGTTTCTAATCACAAAGACTTCATCGGTACCTCCAAACCAATTCTAGGGGTACACTTCTTCCCCCTTATCCCTCCGAGACACAAATAGGCTACACACAAGAAACCAACAATAATAGCTCGAAGACTTTCCCTCAGAAGGAAGAGCTTCCACTCTTTTTACAATCTTGGTATCCCAACTTTCACAAGTAAAACACAGTCCAACAAAAAATTGGCAGTATAACAATGCTCAGAAAATCCGATCCTTTTCCCTTCTCTAGAATTTGTTTTTGTAGACTTTTCTTCATTGACACATGTCCTCATGCACATATAATTAAATTTTTAGTTAATTTTAATTTGGATTACTCACTCACACACTTGTCACAATCTCCCCAAGTTACACCAGTATTTACCATTTTTATTTTATTTAAAAGTTCAAAATCCCTCACAATCCTCAATGTGTTCCTATTTTCACTCCTAGGTGTCCCTTTGTTCCCTAGATTCTCATTTAAGGAGTGTCCCCTAACTAGATCTTAGTTAGAGTTTAATTAGGAGTCTTCTTCTAGTTAGACTAGTGTAGTTTGACTCTAGACTCTATTCTATGTACAACCAACCTCTCAAGTTATTATTTAATTCTATTTAAAATTTCTTTTTTATTAAATTCATACACACATGTGCATTCTATACAATCTTTATATTTTTCCCATATTTTCCTAGAATTAGATTTATCCCAACTTTAATATTATAATTAGTCCCCAATTTGAACTTAGACTTCGACTAGATCTTAGACTTGGGCTTAAACTCTTGTTAGGATTTTCAAATAATAATCTATCGTTTAATTAATTAGTTAATCCAACAAGGTGTAATATTTCAATTTTTTTCTAGGCCATCTAGATTTATTGACTTAAGTTTAATTATGCAACGTGCCCTTCAAGACGCACCTCTATGCGCCAAGGGTGCCACTCACCTTACACTTGTTTTGGAAGTTGTTCGACCCTTGGAGTCAACACTCCAGTCGATCGACCTTGTGAGAGACTAAGGGATTCTAAGGAATAAAGACTCTGCCTTATTGTGTGCTCCTTAGAAATATTCATGAGAGACTGTCTCAGTCTGCTCTCATGACATTGTGGACCTCTCGAACTAGGTAATTGTTAACCTACAACTCATACGACGGTGGGAGTGCTAATAGACTGTGACAGGGACGTTGTGATACCTCTCCCTCAAATGTCTGGTTTCTTTGCATGGCCCCTCTACTTTTTATGTGAGTTGGATTAGCAAGCATCGTCAAGCCTGCATCCACTGACAAAAACGCTGTCAATAATTCCATATACATAAATCATACTACAATCAATCATACAACATATGTGTGTGAATTGAAATAATCAATAGATACAATTCACTCCCTGACTCAATCCGGAGTCCAAGGGAATTCATTGATTCCATCAACATCCTTAACCTGTCACGTGTCCTGCACACTGAGGATGACTCGTCAAAAACATCTGTCAATATATATATAATCAATAAGCCATAACACCTCAACGTAATCATATATAACCCATAGTCTGAATGAAATCACAATGTAACATACTCGGATCACTTGCAAGCAAGTGTCCTCAATGAATAAGTCAAATATAGTGTGCTCAGTAGAGCGAGATGTTACATACACCCCCTATTGTTTTAAACTTTGTCCCGAAGTTTGTACAGTGTATACAAAAGTAAGTAATAAATGTCTATGATATAGATCTATATGTCTAATCTATCAAACAAGTAAGGAAACTGTTGACGCATCTTGTATGCGTCCTCCCAGGTAGCCAAGTGTGGACTATAATTGTCCCATTGGACCTTGACCTGAACGACTATTTGATGCCGTAGTTGTCAATTGCGATGGTCCAAAATGTGGATTGGCTCCGCCATGAGAGCACCCTTGCTCAACACCTGCAAAGAACTCATGTCAATAACATGTGAAGGATCACTAATATAATGTCTCTAAACAGATACATAAAACACGTCGTGCATATGCCTCAAAGAATCAGACAAGGCTAGTCGATAAGCCACATGTCATTTTCTTTCCACTACTTCGAAGGGTCCCACAAATCTAGGAGAGAGTTTAGCACCCTTTCCAAACTTGATCAAACTCTTGTGATGTTTTACCTGCAAGAAGACTCTGTATTCAACTTCGTAACTGTGGTCAACGGGATGCACATCAACATAACTCTTCTTCCGATCCCGTGCTTCCTTAATCCTCTGTCTTATCGATTGCATCTGTTCTTCCATTTCTTGAATCAATTCTGGTCCTACCAAAACCCTGTTCTTAAGTCGATCCCAACTCAACGAAATCCGACACAGTCGCCCATACATAAACTCAAACGATGCCATCTTAATCATACTTTGATAGCTGTTGTTGTATGCAAACTCTACTAGTGGCAAGAATTCTTCCCAATGTTTCTGTTGGTCCATTACATACATACTTAACATATCCTCCAAAATTTGTTTCTTTCTTTCTGTTTTCTCGTCTGTCTCTGGGTGATAAGCTTGGCTAAAGTTTAGTTGTGTTCCCAAGGCCTCTTGGAAATTGGTCCAAAACCGTCATGTAAACACCGATCCTCGATCGGATATGATCCTTCTTAGTACACCATGAAGTCTTACAATCTCTTTGACAAATACTCTAGCTATGTCTGGAGCCTGATACACTGTACGCACATGAATAAAGTGTGCACTCTTCATCAGAGTGTCAAATATCACAAAAATCGAATCATGCCTCCTTACCATTAGTGGCAATCCGACAATAAATTCCATCGAAATGACCTCCCATTTCGATTCCAGAATAACATGTGACTGTAACAATACTGTTGGATGTCTATGTTCAACCTTCACTTGCTAACATTCTAGACATCTCGCAAGGTAACCAACTATGTCTTCTTTCATCCCCTTCTAGAAGAATAAATGCGTAAGGTCTTCGTTCATCTTCGTGACTCCAGGATGATCCATGTATACTTCTCGATGCACTTCACTCAAGATCAAACTTTTTAGTTCGTTGTTAGGCAGTACACAAATTCTTCCATTAAATCTCAACAATCCATCATCATCTAGTGAATAACCTTCATACTTCGGTACCATCATGGTATCTTGTCCAATATTATTCTTAGCTTCTTTATACTAGTCATCGTTGAATTATAAAGTTAGAATCTTTTCTCGAAGATTCATCTTATTAAAGAGGTAATATCAAAAATATGCGCGGTCTTCGACTCAACGCATCTTCCACTCGCTTCACAATACCTTTAATGAAAGTAATTTCAAAGTAGTATTTGCTAAGTAATTCTGACCAACGTATTTGTTGCATGTTAAGGTCACTTTGTGTAAAAATATGTTGCAATCCACAGTGATCTGTCTTTAAAATTTTCGTTCAATTAGATAATGTCTCAAAAATCTCAAGGCATATACAATTTTCAATAATTCCAGGTCATGCGTTGCGTAGTTCTCTTCATGCTTTCTCAATTTTCTTGAAAAATAAGTGATCACTCGACCATCGTGCATCAAAAATCTTCCTAAACCCTCCTTGGATGCATCTGTGCATACCAGGAATTCCTTGTCCATGTCGGGGACTTTTAGTATCAGCGCTGTCGTCAACAACTCCTTAAGCTTTTGAAATGCTTCCACACATTTCTCAGTCCATACAAACTTCTTGTTCTTTTTTTGCAATTCAGTAGTCAGATTTGCTATCTTTGAACATCCTTCGACGAATCGTTGGTAATATCCTGCTAGACCCATAAAAATGTGTACTTCTTGTACGTTTGTCGGTTCCGACCATTCCATAATAGTCTTTACTTTCGCTGGATCCACATCGATACCTTCACCATATATGATATGTCCCAAATAATGAATCTTCTATTGGTAAAAAGAGCATTTTGATAGCTTCCTATACAATTTGTTTTCTCTTAGGCACTACAGGACCAATCTCAAGTGCTCATCATGCTCTTCCTTCGTCCGAGAATAAATCAACATGTCATCAATAAAAAATTGAACAAACTTGTCCAAGTATTCACAGAACACCCCATTCATAAAACTCATGAATACCCTCGGGGCGTTCGTCAAACCGAACAGTAAGACTGTAAACTCATAGTGTCCAATTCTCATCTTAAAAGCAGTTTTAGGGATATCTTCCTCTTTAATCCATAACTGGTGATATCCCGATCTTAAGTCAATCTTCGAAAACACCATTGCTCCTTTCATTTGATCAAATAAATCACCAATCCTTGGAAATGGATATTGGTTCTTCATCGTAGCTTTGTTAAATTGACGGTAGCCAATGAAAATCCTCCCAGATCCATCATTCTTTCTAACAAAGATCACTGGCGCACCCCACGGTGATATGCTCGGGCATATCAGTCCCAAATCCAAAAACTCCTTCAATTGCATTTTCAACTCCTGCAATTCAAGCGTTGACATCTGGTAAGGCATTCTTGCTATCGGTTTAGTTCCAGTTTTCAATTCGATAGTAAACTCCAACTCTCTTTCGAGCGGTAAACATGGTAACTCTTCTGGAAATACCTCTGCAAACTCTTGTACTACAAGAAGGTTTTTTAGTCCTCCGCTTCTCCCTTTTCATTCAGTGCTAAGATTGCATATAAATTGCATCCCTTGTGCATACTCTTTTGCAATTGTAGGGAAGAAATAAACCTCAAGGAAACTCTTGGGTTTCTTCCTACAATCACTCTACTTTGTCCCAAATCATCCGTCAAACTTAACCATTTCGTCTTACAGTTAAGTGTCACATTATGAGATTCCAACCAATCCATACCAATCACTATGTCATAATATCCTAAGATCGTGACATAAAGATATACGTTTGTCGCAAAGTCTCCTAAGGTAAGGCTACAGTTCGTAATCTTTCCTCCAACCTTCTATTTGGTACCCGGTGCCATTTCTACGTACTTGAACTCGTCCTGCTCGACTTCCTTTACCTTAATTATCTTCAGTGCTGCACTAGAGATAAATCTCTTTGAAGCATCTGGATCTATCAATAAACTGTAATTCTGGTTTGCAATTGTACTTGACGTTTCTAGCACAATAGACTGGTGCTCAGCCTGGCGGTTGTTGACCGATGTATGTATCTTGTGGGCCTTACCCAAATCTCCAACTGCAGTGGGTCCGGATGATCCGACCGCTCTGGCCTTCTCAATCAGACAATCTCGCTGGTAATGTGGCTTACCACATGTCCAACATCCAGTCTTCGGTACAGTGCTCCTGGTCCCCAAAGTAGAAGTTGCTGGTCTAATAGCCTATGATCCTGGTCTATTATGCTAAATAGGCCTAAACTACTGCTGCTATGGACGACGCTGCTGCTATTGTGTTCCTCTGTAAGGAGTCCTCTACTGAGAAGTCTTTCGTGGTGGTGTCGTGAACATAGGTCCTCTGAGCGTATCTTGATGCCTTGAAGCCTGTCTGACTGGTGTATTGTGCTGCTATGCTCCCGGTGTCACCGGTACACCCTGTTTAGAAGGAGCCCTGCCCTGACCCCCGTTGTTCAACTCTTCCTCAGCTATGAGGGCCTTCTGAACTACATTGTGTAAAGACTGAGGCATTATGATCTGTACCTTTGCACAAATGTTGAAGTTAAGGCCAAACACAAACTTGTTGACCTTTAACTTCTTCGTGTTCAGATGTGGAGTATACCAAAGTAACTCCATGAATATGGCCTCATACTCTGGCACCGTACGATTACCATGTCATAATGCGTTGAACTCATTAAGCTGGTGTTCAATGAATTCCTAGGACAAATACCTCTCTCGGAACCGTTCCTTGAACAATTCCCATGACACGTCTTCGACGACCATGTTTAGTTGAGGTAGGAGTGTCTTCCACCATAAAATAACACTTCCCTTCAGCTGAAAGACCACCATGCATACTTTCATGTTGGAGGTGTAATCATGAAGTGTGAAGCACATCACCATATTCTCCAACCATGCCTCTAAGACTAAGCTATCCGTGGCACCCATGAACTCGGGAAACTTAACCTTCTCAAGTTCTTTGTGCATACTACCACTACCAGACAAAGCGCGTTGTGAACCCTCATTGGGTACAAACGCTCTGCCCTCATCTCTATCCAGACAGTTAATCAATGCCTCAAACATCCTCTGGAAGGATCTCATCAACCCTACATCTCCCACAACAACCTGTTCTAGCTCAGTATTATGCTCATCTCCTCGGGGTTTAGACCCTTCTAGCGTGATTACTATCAGAGGTGTCACACCTCTTACTCTAGCACCACGTCGTCTACTTCCCCTGCGTCCTCTAACCATGATTACATGCAAGAACAACTTCATATTTTTATCAACGATCTAAATCAATCATTTAGTTTGACACAGTGGATGGTGTAACGATCTAATGTCGCAGGGTTGAATCTATTATGATACCATATGTAACAACCCCTCTGTTATGTCATAAAAGTAATTGAGAAACAATAAGAGATGTTTTTTTTTTGAAACATAAATAAACATTATTTGAACAAGTGAAACATGATATTAACATACTTCAGAATTATGCAGTCTATTTCATTCATCTCATTTCACATAACATCACATACAACCAGAGTACAACATCACAATTATTAAAGATCAACCACAACTAGTTTCATCACACAACATCATTGCTTCTTATAGAAAAATCATCATATAAGGTAATCAAAATATCTACCCATCCAATCTACCTGCAAGGTGAGGACCTCCGAGACACATAATCAATGCTCAAGTCCAAGATTCATCCAATTGATTTTGACCGTTTAAGGTCTCAAGATTGTCGACTGTTATGAGGAACAAGGAAGTATCTAATTCCCATATCTTCAGTCCAATCCCAAGTTCAACTATAATTTCTAGCATTCTTAACTACATTTTCTTCAACACATAAATCTGGTAACATGGTCACCACTTCATAACACAAATGCATACTATTACAATAATTCATCATCTTACTCATTTAAAGGATACGAGGAAATTCAATAAAACGAAGACATAAACTTAAACAGTAAAACAAAGACCTTCAACAAGCAACCTATTAAAATAACAGTTTCAACTTTACTCAAGTTTACTTGGAATAAGTGTGGCCACCCTCCATGGTAAAACCATGTAGGTAGATATCTCTAATCCCAACAATTAAAAGGAGAAAAAGAAGAGACGAGAATAGCTCTAAAAAACAAGAGGGAATAGTAAGCACACTCTGTACTTCTTGAACTAACAGATACTATGATGAAAAACTTCTACAATTGCGTAGAATTCTATTTTGAGATAAAGTTAAAAATTGTAAGAAACCTGAAGTTTCTCTTCTGGGTGTCACAATGCAAACACTTCCAGAGCCAACTCCATAAATGTGTAGACGGGACCCATGAAGACCCAAAATTCAGAAGAAACAACTTCCGATGCACAGAGGCTACTCAAGGCAGGCGTAGGACTTAAATTTTTAGAATGACGAAGCTCGGGAGAGATCATGTGAACTTTCATAGGGGAGGCGCAAAGCGCGCACACAATAAACAAAATCCATAGCTCAGGAGAAAAAACTTGTACATGGTTCAGTGAGGAATTCAAAAGTTGAAATTCCTTTGAAGACATTTTAGGATAGGATCTGATCGTGAGGAGTCGAAATCCCCGCAACCATCCTATTAAATAGGAGTATCGCACTCGATAACCTTGACACCTTCATGCTTCATCACTTAGGAAAATCTGAGTTATTTACTTTAAGAGAGCCCCGAAGCCTGAAGTTGCGAAGTGTAACTACACCGTAGATGGGTGAGTGAATACTAGCCGTTGGATCCTCAAGAGTTCGACGAGTTTGGTTCGTGACTATAAAGAGTTAAGTAACCTTGAACCTCCGAAGTCACAAAGTGAAGGACCTTCGTAGATATGATGATCGATCATGGGCCGTTAGATCTGCGAGCCTTCGTTTTTCGGTGGTTCAGTAATTCGACACTTCGACAGAATTAGAGTCATGAGGTTAAGGGTTAAGGAACTCCCAGAGTCTCGAAGTCTAGAGTAAATCTTGTCCATTAGTTGATGGAAGAATGTGGGTCGTAGATCTATGAGCTATTCGAGTTTCAACTCTCCGACTAAGTTAAGGTGTAGGTGCTAAGGATTAAGATCACCCTGGACTTCTGAAGTCCCGCAGTGAAGGTCAACCATAGATCTAGAAAATGATCGAGGACCATTAGATACGTAAGAATTCCGAGCCCTTGTCCTTCAGAGGTTCGTGAGTCTGGCTCTCCGAAGGAAATGAGTCGTTGTTTACAAAAAGTGAGGAATTCTCGGAGTTATGAACTCCAGAATGGATGACAACCGTTGATTTGAGGAGGAGTGTAAGCCGTTAGATCTCTGAGCCCTTCGGAGGTTCGACGATCCGGGTGAAACAATTTCAAGCTGTGTAAGCAGAGAAAAACCCCGAAGCCCGGAGTTCCAGAGTGGATCTCCACCGTAGGTTCTCACGTGAGGAGAATCTCCGTCAGATGTTGGATTAAGTTCATAAAGGTTAATGAGGATGATGGAAGAGTAGGGTTAAACTACAACTTCTGGTCAACTCGGCTTACAACCAAATTCGGTCGGTAGCACTTTGGGTGAACAAGAGTGTTGAAGTTAAAAACCTTCGGAGTACCGGAGTTCTGGAGCTCTGAGTGGCGCCCACTTTTGGTTAGCCCTAGGTTCTAGCCCATGGTCACATGTATAACTTTATCAAGGAAGGAGGGCTAATGCGCTACATACTAAAAGTCAAATTTCAGAGACTTTAATAGGTTTCCATCGGTCCCGAGGATTTTGGATTTATTTAAAATTTAGCACATACATTCATACTACGTACATATATATCAACAAATTCGACAGAGGAAAAACACGATATAAATTCAGATTCGATGAAATTCAACATAGATCATATTGCAACGAAATTGAATTGAAAAAAGCATCCACTAGAAAATGACACAGTTTTCGACCTAGAATGAAGTTCGACCGAGATTCCATCAGATGAATTTATTTGGATTTAAATGAGATTGAACAAAGACTCATAATAAAGTTTCGGAACTAACACCCTGGTTTACCAACGAACAATGCACTGTTAAATTCTAGATAATCTCAACTAAAGACTCTCAACTTCAATAAGGATAAGGTATAAATTTGAACATAGACCATACTCAATATGAATTCTAATTCCACAATGAGGATCAAGCCATCCCAAAACAGAGAGCGAAAAACGTTAGACATTACATTGAAAATTTAAAATAAAAACACTGTAAATATTTTCCGATTGGTAGAAATTGTAATTTAAAAAATATAAACTTTGAACTAATATTCGTTGACAACAATCGTAACAATTGGCTTCTGGGCCTTGCAATGTTTCTATAATGGCCTTATCAGTCTAACATACAACTACAATAATGCTAGGAATAAAATTCAGAATATAAAAATACCAGAAACAATGAATTGCTGCTTAATAAAGATGCCTTCAAAGTTTTGTGCTCCTTCCTTTTCTTTACTTGCTAATCATAGAGACTTCACCGGTACCTCCCAACCAATGTTAGGGGCACTTTGCTTCCCCCTTATCCCCTAGAGCTGCAAAGAGGCCACACTCAAGAAACCAACAATAATAGCTCCAAGATTTACCCTCGCAAGGAAGAGCTTCCACTCTTTTTACAAGCTTGGTATTCCAACTCTCACAAGTAAAACACAGTCCAATAAAAATTTGGCAGCATAACAATTCTCAAAAAATCCGATCCTTTTCCCTTTTCCCTTTTCCATAATTTGTTTTTATAGACTTTTCTTCATTGACACATGTTCTCATGCACACATAATTAACTTTTTAGTTAATTTTAATTTGGATTACTTACACACTTGTCACAATCTCTCCAAGTTACACCAGTATTTACAATTTTTATTTTATTTAAAAGTTCACAATCCTCAATGTGTTCCTATTTTCACTCCTAGGTGTCCCTTTGTTCCCCAGATTCTCAAGGAGTGTCCCCTAACTAGATCTTAGTTAGAGTTTAATTATGAGTCTTCTTCTAGTTAGACTAGTGTAGTTTGATTCTAGATTCTATTCTATGTACAACCAACCTCTCAAGTTATTATTTAATTCTATTTAAAATTTTCTTTTTATTAAATTCATACACACATGTGCATTTTATTCAATCTTTATATTTTTCCCATATTTTCGTAGAATTAGATTTATCCCAACTTTAATATTATAATTAGTCCCCAATTTAAACTTAGACTTAGGACATATCTTAGACTTAGGCTTAGACTCTTGTTAGGCTTTTCAACTAATAATATATTGTTTAATTAATTAGTTAATCCAAAAAGGTCTAATATTTCAATGTTTTTCTAGGCCATCTAGATTTATTGACTTAAGTTTAATTATGCGACGTGCCCTTCAAGACGCACCTCCATGCTCCAAGGGTGCCACTTGCCTTAGACTTGTTTTGGAAGTTGTCCGACCCTTGGAGTCAACACTCCACTCGGTTGACCTTGTGAGAGACTAAGGGCTTATAAGGAATAAGGACTCCGCCTTATTGCACACTCCTTAGAAATCTTCACGAGTGACTGTCTCAGTCTGCCCTCATGACATCGTGGACCTCTCGAACTAGGTAATCGTTAACCTACAGTTTAGACCATAGTGGGAGTTCTAGTAGGATGTGACAGGGACGCTGTCACACCTGTCCCTCAAATGTCTGGTTTCTATGCATGATCCCTCTACTCCTTATGTGAGTCGGATTAGCAAGCATCGTCAAGCCTGCATCCACTGAAAAAAAACACTGTCAATATTTCCATATATATAAATCATTCTATAATCAATCATACAACATATGTGTGTGAAATAAAATACTCAATAGATACAATCCACTCCCTGACTCAATCCAGAGTCCAAGGGAATTCATCGATGCCATCAACATCCTTAACCTGTCATGTGTCATGCACACTCAGGACGATTCGTCAAAAGTATCTGTCAATATATATATATATATAAGCCATAACAACTCAACATAATCATATATAACCCATAGTCCGAATGAAATCACAATGTACCATACTCGGATCACTTGCAAGCAAGTGTCCTCAAAGAATAAGTCAAATATAGTGTGCTCAGTAAAGCAGGATGTTACAAATAGTGAATAACATAAAACAATTGTTTAGAAACTCTTTTGTACCAAGCCAAACGAAATAAACCTTTTATTACAAATGATGTCTAGATTCTTTGTAATGATATTCTCTTTAGTGATTTTATTGCGAAAAGTGTAAACTAAGGCATCATTCATATTGAAAATAAATAATGGTTTGTTTTCTTGAAATCTTTCATTTGTAAAGAGAGAAATGCAATGTAGTGATTACTTTTTCTTATTTTACATTGATATGATAATATGTATATATTGAATATTTGATTCACCCAACTAATTCTTATTTAATTTGTTGTATCCATTCAAATACATTAAGAAAAAAATTGGACTACACACATTATTGAGAAACAATTTCCAATAAAGTAATGACATACACACAACTAATAAATTAAAATTACAATAGCTATACAATAACCATTCACCCAAAATAAAGATTCATAATCAAATGACAACTAAAAATCTTGATCAATATTAGGGATGGTGGTTTTGAATATTTTTAACAATTGTTATTGGAATACTGAGAGGGAGGTCGGCGGTGGGGGGGTGTGTGAATCAATATTATGCAATCTTTTACCACTTTTAATCAGAACATGTAATCATTAACTTTATCGAAAATATATCATCAATATATCATGAACAATATCATTCAACAAAGCATAACAGATAACCACATATACATAGTACACACGAATTTATGTGGAAATCCAAATGGGAGAAAACCACAAAATTCTTTCTTGTATGTCAAATATTACATTCATAGGAAGCACCCAATTCTAAATTCTCTAGCACCAACTGGAATGAGGCACCAATCCACTGATTTGCATACACCAACCTGAAGGAAGCTCCAATTCCCTAAATTCTCTAGCTACAACTGGGAGGAGGCAACGACCCCCTGATTTACAGGCACTAGCCCGAAGGAAGCTACAAATCCCTGAATTCTCTGGCACCAACCAGAAAGAGGATATAACTCCCTTTCCTTGCCCTGTCCTTCTGCCATGAAATATAAGTGTAGACTCACTGTCACTACCACCAATCAACCTGTAACTGCCATTGTCACCGATACATCAACCTGTCACTACCACTGTCACATCCACTGTGACTGTCACTGTCACATCAACCTGTAACTGATGATCAATCGATCATCGAACCTGTCACTGTCTCTGTCACTGATCAACCATTCATAACCACATTCATTCACATGGATAACAAAACCATCACCATACCATGTACATCAAACATTTACATCAATCATGTACTATAACCTGTACCATACCATATGCAAAGTATCCAAGATGTGCCAATGTCTCAACAATATGCCTCAAGTATGCATCAATCACAACAACCAAGATCATATACCAAGTAGATGCCAATATCACACAGATGTGCCTCTAACAATTAACCATAACATCCATAAAATAAGTACCAAGGATATGTCTCAAGCATGTATCAATATCACCAAAACATGGACCTCAACCATATGCAACCATATACCAAAAGGGCCTCCAAGACATACCTTAAGCATGTGCCATACCATCTATGATACACGATTCAACAAAGAACATAAATGACATACCTTTACTCATGAAGAAACAACTGATACATACCAACTCAGATCCTGTAGCAACTCTACTATACCATCATACCTTGCTGCAACCTGAACCAATAATCCTTCATCAAATATGGCTTAGCCTCACTGGACAGATGCTAAATATCATGTGGGGAATCGCATGACATACACTAAACAATCCGCGGGGGTGCCTCACGGGACACCAGTAGCCTGACCCACATGGGTTAGCTAAACTAGGGTTTCCTGAAACCCTTCCTTTTATGCAATTTCGAGACTTTCACACTCCTTTCTTCCCCAGATAAGCTACAAAATGGTTCACCAAAAGATCACTTGAAATATAGATAAGCATTGAACTTGTGTGTGTAAAGAAGAGAGGCTTCTTGCGGTGTATTTATACTTTTCCAAGTGACGTCTATTCTTCACTTTAGGTCCGACCTGTAATTTCTTGTTATAACCATTTTACCTTTTAATTAATGACTTGTCAAGTCTTGTTGCAACAATTTAGGGGATTCTTAACCATACTTCAGGTCTTCTAACTTCATGACCTCATAAATCCTCAATCGTGAGGATCTACGTGGTGTACCACCTACTGTTGGAAACAACATGAAGAGGACTATCCATCCATGAGGGTTTTGCATACACTTGAAGTATTCTTCAACCTCATTTTCCTTAGTCAACTTCAGGCCTCATGACCACACCTCTGGGTTTCTTGTAAACTTCTTCAAAGCGTCTTCCCGTGAGGGCCATGCTTAAATCTACGCCATAAGGGGACCACTTTGGATACTTCTTCAATTATACCCAATACTTCTAGAGGCTTCTAGACTTCCTCTAACGTTGACATCAATGACAATAAATTTTCCAACAATAACCTCACATTCCAATGAGGTCATAGAAACTTTAGAGAAGGACACAAAATTATTTTTACCAAATTATCTATTTCAAATGACTATCAAATGCTCAAGTTGAGGATAGTTGTAAGCAATTTTGACTATTTTTTATTTTTATTTTTGTCCATACTTTTCAAAAAAACATCTCACATATGCATTTTTATAAATACGAAGAATTCATTCATAATGTTCATATATACATGATTGTTCAACACTATATACACATTGCTATTGACCCCAATAAATATAAAGGTTTTAAATCCCTAATTTAATCTAATTTCCTCATAAAGTAATTTATCTTCATAGATTCTAAATAGGTAAACCACAAAGCAATTTCAAAATTTTCTTGGGCAACTCCAATAACATCATGGTTAAATATTTCTTCACAATACTTGTAATAGCCATTCATAAAATCTAAGTGTATGCCCGGTGGTGTAGACCACATGTAGACTCGGATATCAAAACTCCAAACAACAATTTCTCTACTTACATTAGTGATTTATTATCAATAAAAGAATAACATATAATAAAAATAACAAAACATTTGATTCCCTAGAATCGATCATAAAAAAACAATAAAAGAGTATTTTCATGGATATGCTATTGGAAACCGTGAAATTTCAATCCATCTCATAGAATAATATAAAAGTGTAATTCCATTATCATATAGAAAAATAGTGAAGAGTCAATTACACCTTATAGTTTAAGAGAGGTATTGTGTCTATAATTTGTTCACCTATTGTTGACAAAAACTGCAACAAATTAGTACTCAGCCAATCATCATCAAGGTGATTGTGCTTATAACATTTCAAAATTAGGGATTTCTTTGATTGTCTGCTACATAGCACTATCCTCGGTGAATATGGTGTTTTTCTCATTAAACTTAGAATATAAATCAATTGATATCGTTTCTAGGTTTTTGACAAGATGGACTCCACTAATTATAATGCATTTTTAAGATCACCAAATAAATATCATTTGCTTAGGAGAAATGTCTTTAGATATCTTTCCAAATATTTATTTATGAATTTCCTTACTCCAATTTACTTTTGTTGAGAACAAAATACAACTTTAAATTTTGCAAAACAACAATTTATGAATTTTATAGCTTTAGAGTGTATGCCGAACATTTTTTGTCAGAAAGTTAATTGACTCTCGTAAAGAATTGAAGCTAACTCCTTTTGATTGTTGTGACAAGAAAAAATTTCTTCCAATTATAAATTTAATAAATATGCTATACGCTTATGTGCATCGACAAATGTTATGCATCACATAAATAAGTTATAGCTTAATGTATTATTTGGAGGCTAATTAAAATAAACTTTTTTTTTACTTGAAACTCTCGAAGGAACAATGGTAGGTTGTTCATTATTTACCTTTCAACTTTTTGCATCTTTATATCCTCCCATGAACTTGCCATTTCACGAATATGCAAAAATAGATGTATATGTATGCATTGTGTGGT
>WSFP011483546.1:0-15806 GCA_009831015.1 Picea engelmannii | reverse complement strand
TTAAATATAGAATCGCTTCTACAAATATTCTTGCGGAATTTAAAACATGATCGCCAATTGCAATATCAAGAAGAAAGATCAATCACACATAACACATATGTTTTACTGGGAAAGCATAAATCTAAAAAACCCCACTATCATATATTATGTATATCATGGATAATGAAAAAATATCATACAAAACTCTAATCCAAGAGCTCTCAGTAAAATATACAATTGTCTCACACTGTCATGCAAAGATTGACAAATTCATGTGCCAATTTACTACTCCCAGACAACCTGCCTCCTCTGTGCAATCCCTGCTAATGGAAAACCTGCAAATGAATTCAAATTCCTCTTTCCTAGGTTGCACATGCCTCATGGGAACATCCATTGTGTGTGTGATTGCATGAGTGCACTTCACTCAAATCACAACTGATATCCAAATTGTCCCTTTCACATGTTATCTCAACTGGGTCTCCACTGGATCTGACATGCATGTAGTTAACAGTGGTAAATCTTCAATTGCATATGATATCACTGATTGTGAATTAATTAATAATTAATTAACTGAACTCTCACTAGTGTAAGTTTAGTTACAACTAGTACAACTGAACTTAACTCACTTAATTGAGTTAAACTACTTCACAACTCACATAACTACACTTATAACTCTGTTACAACTTCAATTCACTTAGTTACAACTAATTCGACTTCCATGTCCCACCAGTCAACCTTTGAATTTGAATTTCCCATAGCTAACTGATTTTCCATTTCAGTTAACTATTTTCAAGTAATTATGAGATAATAGATTAATATTTATTGTACAACTATTATTAAGGGATAATAATAGTCGACAAACATCTATAAATAGAATTTGCTCACCATCTATAAATAGAAATCATCTATAAATAGAATTTTCTCACCATCTATAAATAGACATCATCTATAAATATAATTTTCTCATCATCTAAAAATAGACTTCCACCCAAAAATAGCCTGAGGCTCCATCCTAGTGTAGGTGCATAATTTTCACTAGGATCTTCTTGTTGAATCTCAACACTCCCTCTCAACAATAAAGGGATTATCCTTCACCTCGATCCTGTCTCTATGGTATTTGAATTTTCTCCTGGTGAGCACCTTCGTCAGAATGTATGTGTCCCGATCTTCCGTAGGAATGTATTGAAGCAACATGATCTTCCGCTACACACAATCTCTGAGATGATGATACCGGACATCTATATTCTTAGAACTATCATGAAACACATTATTAATCAAGAGTTTAATGTAACTCTGATTATCATAATGAATCACTGTCAGATCTAAATGAGAACCAAACAAACCAACCAAGATATTTCTCATCCAGATAGCCTCACATGCAGCTTGACTCGCTGCCATGTATTTCGCTTCCGCTGAACTAAGTGCCACAGATCTATATTTCCTGTTGTAGCAAGAAACAATTGTAGATCCGATACTAAAGATACCCCCTGATGTGCTCTTTCTATCTGTTGGGCTTCCCGCCCAATCTACATCCGTGAAGCCATGCAGATTCACCTCCTCCGTCTGTCTATACCATAATCCATACTAAGATGTGCCCCTCAGGTATCTCAGGACATACTTGCCCGCCTTCAAAAATATCTTTCTAGGCTTAACCATCACTTGACTGAGTTGGTTAACCGCATAGCAAATGTTTGGTCTCATATTCACTAGATACATTAGTGAACCCACTAACTGTCGATAGACAATAGCATCCATTACCTCTCCATAATTAGCATCCTCTTTCTTCCAGTTTTCTAGAAGAGGAGTATCCATGGGTTTGCAGCCCTCCATGTGAAACTTACCCAGTATCTCCCTTGCATACTTGCCTTGAGACACAAAAATTTCACCATCTTGTTGCCATATTTCCAATCCAAGGAAATAATGAAGGAGGCCCATATCCTTCATTTCGAAATCCTTTGCAAGATCCTCCTTGCATGAGTGTATCATCTTCTCATCAACATTCAGTATTAAATCATCAACACAAAGAAAAATGATTAAAAGCTTACCCTCCACCACTGATTTATCAACCGGCCTTGGAACAATTTCCCAAGCACTATTTTTGACAATGGAGTCATACTCCTCCACCATTTCATCTACCCATGTGGGCTCCTACACTGTTTCCTGAAAGGAAGATGGTTCAGTCACAATACATTTTCTCATGAGAGCCATGTATCCAGTAAATCAGTCAGGAGACTGTCTTTGTCTGTGCTGTGAACTAGGGGCTCCTACATTCTGCTCAACATCAATTCTCAGTCTATCAGCTTCTGTGGTGCACTTTCTGCCATTTATCATGGATGGCTCTAGTTGAGTGGCTTCCCCCACTCCATGAAACTCCTCATGTGTCTAATCCACATCTTGAGACTCATCTTTGGGAACCAACAGTTCTTCCTCTACATGCAAGTCTAGCTCCCTCTCAAGCAACAACCGCATGGATTTCCCCTCATCGAATTTTATATCCCATCGCATAACATTCATATTACTATTAGGAAAATACACATGATAATTATTGGGTGTTTCTGTGTACCCCACAAATATCCCAACTTCAGCAGTCTGCTCCAGCTTCTTCCTGGCGTTCTTGGTCACATGCACATAAACATATGAGACAAAAATCTTAAAATGAGAAACATCAAGTTTCTTACTAGTGAAATCTTCTTCGGGTGTACTCATGCCAAGTACTCTATGAGGACAATGATTTTTCACATAAACGGCAGTGTTGCGTGCTTCCACCCACAAATGCATTGGTAGGCCTTGACCATGCAACATCGCTCGTGTTGCACCCACAATCGTTCTATTCTTCCTCTCCGCGACCCCATTTTGTTGTGGGTTATGAGGCGCTATGAGTTCTCTTCGAATTACTTCTTTTATATAGAAGTATTTGAATTCGTTAGAGATGTATTCTCCACCATTATCTCTCCTCGGAGCCTTCACTTGATTCCCTGACTCTTTCTCCACCAATGCTTTAAACTCACAAAACTTTGAGAATGTTTGATCCTTCTTCCGCATGAAGAATATCTTGCATTTACGAGAAAAGTCATAAAAAATAATAACATAATACTTATGTTTTTTCGTTGAAGCAATTGAGAATGGTCCACACACATCTGTGTGAACTCTCTCTAGGATCACCGAAGCACGGTCTCCTTTTCATGAAATGTGGAATTTACATACTTCCCCATGGTGAAACCCTTACACTGATCTAACTGAGAAAGTGTTCCCATTGGAAGTCCAGTAGATATTTGTTGCATGATTTTCAAGGCTTCATGATGAAGATGGCCCAATCGCATGTGCCATAATTCACCCTCATCCCAGATCACCACTTTTTTTGTCTTGCCCATCATGGTAGCGAAGCCATCTACCTCTTTTTACCCATGATTTTGGTCATGATGATGATGTATTGATGATGGTGTACTCAGGCTCTTCATAAGAACTTTCTCCTGAGAAAAGTTACTTTCATCTCTTCCCAAAAAACTCATTTTTTAAGAAGGTTCGCAGGCTGCTAATACATTTGGGTGCGAGAATGCCTGATTCTCGCAGGCTGCCTTAAGCCAGGGTGCGAACTTCTTGCATTGTGTTGAATAGTTAGGGTGCGAACTCTTCCTAAAGCATGGAAAAAGATGAATTCTCGATGTTTCTAGAAGGAAATCTTCTAGAAGAATGGGTTGGCATTCGAATGGTTATCCTTGTACTATATCCCCTGATATTTTGGGATCATTCTTATCTAAGTAACTAACTCATTCTCTCCTATATATTGAAGGAATTCTCATGGAAAAGGTTAAGCAAGATTCATTGGAGAATTGGTGAAAGAATTGTGTGAAGGACTTAGTCTGAACAGCAGCTTGGAGACTCTAGCAAGTCTATCAAGAGGATTTGATCTTATTCATACAAGGATTGAGCAAGTGTGTGTGTTGGAGCCAAGGGAAATCGAAAGGAAGCTTGCAAAATCAAGGAAATCAGGTTGTAATCTTTACTTTCAATCAATATGATACAGTGGCATGTCCCTTTCCCATAAAGCTATTTCCACTTTATTGTGTAATTCCTTGATCATACACATAGGTTGAATGTTGAATATATTTTTCTATCTTCACTTTGGTTGGTTTGTGTTGTCTTGGTCTTGACTTCATGAGAGCACCGAAGCGAAGTTGGATAAACAGAGACCCTAGGAAGTGATATAAAGGTATTTTACTTATTCCTTCCTACTAGTTGATTCAATGGTCAAAACATAGGGAAAGAGTCATGTTCTGTCCTATTTTTTTCTAGATCCAGGTGGATCTAGGGAGATCTGCTAGTGTCCGCACCTACCGATTAGTCCGATAAAAAAATTGGCGACTCCACTGGGGAGAAATCCCATTTTCTTTGTGTCTTTTGGTATTTTTCTGTGGCCATTTTCTCTTGGTTTACTTTTCTCCTTGCCTATAAATCTCCGAGTCTTCAGGATATCCTGATAGACCCTCTGAGTACAGAGGCCTTTTCAAATTTTGCTTCATTTTCCAAAAATTTGACTATTTTCAGAGGTTCTCGCACTGCACTTCATTACAGCCTGTGAGAATATATAGAGTTCGCATCTTGCCTTTAGGTTCAGTGCGAGGTTCTCACACGCTTCTCAAGGGCCACCTGCGAGAATGCCTAATTCTCGCACTGTGTAGTATTGTCAGCCTGCGAACCCATTTTTTCAAATTTTTGGATTTGAGTTTTGGCATCTTCAACTGCCCAAATCAGTTTAGGTGCCTCATAAGAGTTTCTTGGACCATTGATTGGTGTCTTTCTTGTCTTTGTTTGTGTGCATGAACAGTCTTAGGATTTCAAGGCTCTTCTTGTCATTTTTGTCTTGACTTTCGTTTCTTGACTTTTCTTGGTAACACCATACTCTCTGATTTCAGAATTTAAGTGTGTTTGATTAGTTAAGGAACGGTGATCGGTTGAAAGTTGAGTTTTCTTGGTATTTATCATTTGCTTATTGTTTGAAAGGTCATTTTTCTTATGCGATTGAACAGACTATATTGGTTTTCTTTTTATTTTTGTTTTCATTGAAAGAGTGGATTGGGTTTTTTATCATTGCTTGTTCATTGGCTTTTGATTTTCTGTACTCTCACTATCATAGTGTGGGTCCTTTTTGAAAAGTGAACAAAAGTTTTTCTTTCAAAAAATCATTTTCGTCTTCGAAAACATTGAAAATCAATTGTTAAAGTTATTGAAAAAGACACAATAGAGAATTGTTGTTGATGTGTGATTTGTTGCATTTGCATTTTAAAGGAAATTTTGCATTGTCGTTCAAGGTTGATCTGGAAAACTTGATCTTTCCCTCCCATACATAGGATTCATTGAACGAAAAGTGATATATTTCATTCTCATCCATGCATTGTTGGGTTAGAGTCATACAACATAAGTTTCATCTCCGTCTCCTTTGAGTAAACAACAGCTCTTAATAACACTGCGCAATTGTAAAATTTATCTAGTAACTCTTTGCTAGGGCTCTATTACACCAACATTTAGCTAGGCTAGCGCTTTGGAGTAGGAAGAGAGATACACTCTCCAAAAGCACAAAACTCACAATAGCATCTTGTGTTAGGGAGTGTTAAATTCCATTTGCAACATCTTGTCCTGGGAAGCCCTTCTCACACAAGGGTCAAGCACAAGGTCGCATTGATATTGGCAGAGTTACTCACCCTGCTTTGTTGATATCGGTGTAGAGATTACACGTATTACGGGGATCACTCGGAGGTATACCCACAATGATGAGTGGAAGCCTTTTGAGTTGATTTCGGGCTAGATACCCTGCCCTTGCGTGAGGATCGGACTGTTGACTATTCCCCCGGGCTTTATTGTTTTTGGTGGTGACCTTAGTGGCCTATATTTCTAGGTTCTTACCCACGGTGACTGTGGAGGGGAAATTCTTCACGGTACCTAGAATTGACGTTGACCAAACTCACTCGGGATCCTTGGAGGGTATACCCACGATTATGTGTGGGAGCTTGCACGAGGGTGTAAGTTCATTAAGCAGGTCGTCAGCGTAACTTTTCCACCCTAGCCCAGCCCCTTCTCATCTCGTTGTTGTGACGTTGGATTTCATCACCAACTAGTGACTTCGAAATTAGAAAGTCTTGTTTGCTTGGTGTTGATTCCTAGATTTTGTTTACTAGCGCGTGTTGTTTGTTTCTCGAAGTTGACCATAGGATTTTCCTTGTGAAGTTTGTCACTCATTTACAATAGCTCCTCCATGTCGTTCACGTAGAATGCATGGTTTATCTCCAGAGCATCTGGAAGGTTCTCAACCCTTGCCTACAAGTACACCTGAGGGATCTCCTCGGCAGAGTGAAGTCACAGTTGTCACCACACCACAAGTGGAATGAACTAACTCTCTAGAGCATTTCTGAATTACTAATACTTGAGAGGACTTTCGACTTCACCCTGATTCTGAGCGACCGTTTATGCAACTGAATTCTTCCAGAGAATTAGTTGTTACGTCTTCTGGATCACCAGTTGGACCCTTTCCAGGCATAGAAGGCCAAGATCCTTTTTGGTCTATAGGTGTTTTCCGCCGAGACCTTTTTGGTCCAGGCTCACCTGTGATTTTTGAAATCAATCCACCGGTGATTTCCAAAATCTCTAGTCCAGAGATAGTATCATTGACTACCGCTTGTCACTTTACCATCATTGTCGAATGGCCCATCTTACAGCTACTATGAGTGTTCCAACTGGGTTTACTACGGTTAGTCTTGCTCCCATCAATACACTGCGAATGCCTAACGTCACTCTGACACTACCACCTGGATACCGTGCATTGAATGCTTCCAATCCTACTCCTGCGCAAACTCCATCCGGCTCTCCTAGTGGTCGTTCTTCTTCTGGGCACTTTCTTCCCAGTTTTGTCCCAACACTCCCTCAATTTCCTTTTGGAGGAACTTCTTCATCCTCTACTGGCAATACTAATCCTAGTGTCACTATTCTGTCCTTCACTCCCAGTTACCAGATTCTGATTGGTGGACAATTTCATCAAGGTAGTATAACTCAACCCCCTCTCAGTTGGAAAATGCCAATTGGAACATTGCCCCCAATTGGAACACCACCTTCAATGGGAGGGGAAACCCTGCCTTATGGGAAACACATACCTCCGTCCTTGGCCCAGTATTGGAATCAATTGATCCAAAATCTCCTCAAATGACTGGGGGGCAGCAGTTTCCAACTGCGTCCATAACACCTCCTAGTATGGGCCAACCATATCTAGGTTCGTTCAATCCCATTTGGGGGGTAAATTCTAAAACTCAAGCCCCTGTTCCAGGGTATACTCCGATGAGATACTATCCTCTCCAATCACCACCGAATATGCCTGGGTCTTCACATTATATGCAGACTGCTTATGGTCCTACTAGTTTGCCGACAGAGCTTCCTCCCCAAAGTCACTAGTACCCGCAGGTGAATCGACAGTTACCCTTTCTCGCCACTTTGGATTTGTTGGATTTGTCAAGGATTTTAAATGACCATATTTGTCACTCTCCCCAATGGCCTATTATTCCAACCAAGCTTCCATCAGATATTCCTAAATTCGAAGGAAAAGCGAGAGAGGATCCCAACAATCACATTATGACTTTTCACCTATGGTGCTCATCCAACTCATTGATGGATGACTCTATTCGTTTACGTCTTTTTCAATGAACCCTTACCAGTTCTGTTGCGAAGTGGTATATCGAATTGCCACAAGGTTTCTTCTCTGACTTCAACACCCTAGCTATGGCTTTCCTTACGCATTACCATTTACCGATCCGTTATGACATGGGGACCGAGATTTTGAATTCTTTTAAACAGAATTAAGGCACTCATATATCTGATCACATCCATGAGTGGCGAAGGAGACAACGTCTCATTAAACTTGAACTCCCCGATCAGTTGTTGGCGGAGTGGTTCACAAAATCATTTGTGAACAACATCAGTAAGGACATTTCCATGGGTGGCATAGTCACGGAAGAGTAGGCTATAAGTCGTGTTCAATATCTTGACCTCGTTTACTCACAAACGGGAACCCTTTACGATTTACTACCTGACTTACCTTTTCCTAATACTTCCAGCACTTCAACTACTACAGCTGCCTCGCATGCAGCTGACGGTGTGATTGGCTCTACCCAGACCCAACCACATTCCGCCTCAAGAACAAATCCCAAATCTACTTCTTCTAATGTTCAAAATGCTCTGTCTCCTGCCACTCCCACCGGCAAGACTTCTAAGGTAAACGCAGTTCAATCTACCCCAGCCAGTAAAAACAAATCTAAAAAGGGGAGAGGTAAGAATAAGGAAGGAAAAAATAATTCTCAAGCAGAGCAAACAAAAACTATCCCTGTTGACGATCGGGATAAGCGCAAACCTCGATACCCTTGCCTTATCTGTGGTGATGATCACTACACGAAGGATTGTCCACGACGTGCCGAGGTCACAAAGTTCCTTCAAGGATATCCAAAACCACCTACACCGGTCGTTTTGTTCCAACCCTTCATGTCTCAACAACAGGCTCAGTTGGTCATTCACGACCAACCCTCATCTTCTACCACCTCCTATGTTTTGATGTGTACTGGTGATTCTAAGAAGAAAAACGTTGCACTCACTACTCGAGCCAAAGATTATTCTCCCTCTAAGGAGAAGGTTGATGATTTACCCCCTTCTTTGGTAAAACCCTCTCCCGCGACTCCACCTACCAACGGTCCTCTTCATCTCGAATGACTGAGCCTCGACACAGTTCTGCGACCCCCCCCCCAAAGGGCATCATTCGAAAATCGGCTTTCAATCCTCATGCTCATGTGGCCCAGAACTACAGCATTGTTGAAGATCTGGCTCAAGCACCTTCTGCGATGTCAGCCCTCGAAGTCCTTCAGACTTGTCTCGCACAACGAAAGGCACTGTTGAAATCTATCGGTGGAATCGATCCGATGGATACGAATTTGATAGTCTTTAACTTGGAATATCACATTCCAAGGTTACCCCCTCAACTTGCATTCCACATCCAAGTGGTTGTCTCTGACAAAAACATTTGCCAAACTGTTATCGATGAGGGTGCCTAGACATGTGTTATGTCTCTTGCTTGTTGGAAATCCATTGGCTCTCCTTCTTTGAATGAATCCAAGAACACTCTTAAATCCTTCAACGGCTCTGGTTTTAAGCCCTACGGTGTTCTTTCTTTGTTGACCATCACGTTAGAAGGTAAAATGGTCCAAGTCAAAGTGGAAGTCTTTGACGCTCCCCTTGATTATAATCTTTTTCTTGGCCGCAGCTGGATCGATTCTATGTGTGTCGTTGTGTCAACACTTTTCCATGTAGTACGTTTCCCTCATCAAGGAAAGGTTGTTACCGTCGACCAACTAGCCTTCTTTAATTCTGATACTTGTACTAGAAACGTACCGTTTATTGCTAGAACCCCTCCGGGTTATGAGAATGTCGGTGTAGGCCTTCTAAAGGACTCTTCGTTAATGGGTACTTTCCCATTCCACCACCCGATGTTCCACGCTCATCTATTGCTTCTATCAACATGATCTCCACCATGCCTCACGAACTTCCTGTGTCTCACGACCCTTGGATAGTCCCTGACCCTGGAGATCATATTCGTTTCGGCGACACCATGTCATTAAGTCCAGTTGAATCCGCCTATCAGGCCATTCAATCATAAACACCTTCTACCCCCTATCTTGGTGAGTTGTCTCCGGATCCTTTCCGTGTCATTTTTCCCATAGACAAGATGATCATGTGTGTCATGGAGGACCACCCTTGGGATGATGGGCATCATCGTTCCATCCTCTTTCTGGAGAAACATACTCTTGAGAACTACCAATGGATTTCAACCCCGTCGATTGTTGTCGTCATCTCGACCATTCCCGAGTCTGCACACGATGTGTTTTCCGAAGGGAACTTAAGCAATATCTCGCCCACGATTCCCATTGACATATCCGTCAAACGTGGAATCGTCGAAAATGTCCATATTGGAGCTTCGTGTACCCCTGACAAAATAGTCACCTATACGTCCCTTTTCAAATAATTTCGTGACATATTCTCCTAGAGTTATCAAGAAATGTCGGGTATCGACCCTGAGATTGTGATACATGAGATAAAGACATATCCTTACGCTAAACCCATCCGGCAATGCCTTCATCCAGTTCACCCACGTAAAGTGGCTGCTATAAAACTCAAAGCCGAGAAACTTCTGAAAGCCGGCTTTATTTATTCGGTGGCTCTCATAGACTAGGTTTCCAATCTTGTCCCGATTGACAAGAAACAAGGTACAATTCGTGTATGTGTTGATTATAGGGATATCAACAAATCTTGTCCAAAGGACAACTTTCCTACCCCCTTCGTTGATCAGATTGTTGATGACTGCGTCGGAAGTGAAATCTTCTCTCTCATGGATGGTTTCTCCGGATATAATCAAATCAACATTGTTCCCGAGGATCAACATAAGACTACTTTTATTTGTCCTTGGGGTACTTTTTCCTATCGGAAAATCCCTTTCGATCTTAAGAACATTGGTGCAACTTTTCAACGCGCTATGTCTTATGCTTTTCATGATATCAAGCACATTGTTCAACCATATTTGGACGATTTACCCGCTCATTCTATGCGCAGAGTCAATCACCCAACCCACCTCCGAGCCATTTTCGTCCACTGTCGGTTCTATCGTATTCGTTTGAATCCTCATAAGTGTGTTTTCTGTGTGGAATCCGACCGTCTTCTAGGTTTCATCTTTTCGCGTCAAGGGATTTGGGTGGATCCTTTAGAGGTTGAGGCGATCCTTAATCTCCCTCCTCCTTCTACACTTCACCAGTTCCAAAGTTTGCAGGGGAAAGCCAACTTTCTTCATCGTTTTATCCCAAATTACACCGAGATAACTCGTGGATTTACGCAGCTATTAAAGAAGGATTCAGAGTTCATCTGGGATACCATTGCCAACAATTATTTTGAGGCTTTGAAATTGTCCCTAACGTGTGCTCTGCTTCTTTTTCCCCCCGATTACAGTCGCGATTATTTCCTTTATCTTGCTTCCTCGAAGCACACTATTGGTATGGTTCTCATTCAAGAGGATGATGCTAACGATGAACATGTTATTTACTACTTGAGTCGAAGTCTCGCGCCGACTGAAATCAAGTATCAACATGTTGAGAAACTAGCCTTGGTTGCCATCCAAGCCATCCAATGCTTCCGGCATTATATCCTATCACGCAAGACTATGGTGATTTCCCATTGCAATCCTATGCAACACATTCTAACACGTCAATTGCTAGGGGGAAAATACTCCAAATGGATTGTGATACTCTAGGAGTTTGACTTGGAATTCGAAGGCGCCAAGTCCAAGAAGTCCTTAGTTTTTGCTGAGTTGCTATGCGATTTTCCCCATTCTGGAACGGAAAATGTAGCAATTGATTCATTACCCGAAGAATCTCTTTTCCTTATTAGCACTGATGATCTTTGGTATGGGGATATCATTATATATCTCCAAACCCAGACTTTCCAGCCAACTGTGTCCAGTACTGACCGATGTCGCATACGCTATCAAGCTCGCCAATACATTATCCTCGGGGATACTCTTTATCGTCGAGGGATTGACTCTGTTTTTCAACGGTGTCTAACGTTTGCCGAAGTCGAGAAAGATCTGAATGACTGCCATTCTGGAGCATGTGGTGTTCATATGTCTGGGTATGCTACTGCCCAGAAGATCTTACGAGCAGGGTATTTTTGGCCTTATTTATTTAATGACTGCATCGTCGCGGTTCAGAAATGCCATGCTTTCCAGACATATAATCATAAGATTCGGTCACATCCTTCTCCTCTTCACCCTGTGGTATCAGTTGGTCCCTTTGCAAAATGGGGCATCGATTTCATGACATATCACGCTCACTCGGCCGGGGGGCATGGTTACATCATTGTATCCATTGATTACTTTATGAAATGGGCCGAGGCGATGCCGAAATTTGACAACACTGGAAAGACAGAAGCATTATTCTTTTTTAATCATGTCATAGCTCGTTTTGGTGTTCCCCAAGCTATCATCACTGATCACGGTAGCCACTTTAGAAATTTTATGATGTCCAAACTTACTAAAACGTTGGGTCTTCGCCATGATAACTCGACACCCTATTATCCACAAGCCAACGGCCAAGTCGAACCGATTAACAAAGTTCTCATAACTATGCTCCAACGAATGATAGGGATTCATAAAACAAGTTGGCACACAATGTTGTTTTCGGCATTGTGGGCATACCGGACATCCGTCAAGTCTGCTACTGTGTTTACACCTTTTTGGTTAGTCTATGGTGTGGAATCCATTCTCCCGATTGAATGCGAGATACCCTCTTTAAAACTAGTTGTTGAACTCTTACCCAACACTTCTGCTGAGGAAGAGCATCTATTGTATCTTATGCGATTAAACGAAACTCAACGTGATGCCACCCTAGTCATAGAAACTCAGAAAAAACGTGTCAAGGCCCAATATGACAAGCATGTCAAGCGTCGCATTTTCTCCGAAGGTGATCTTGTTCTTCTCTATGAACAAGATCGAGATATGTTAGGAGCTGGGAAATTCGAAGCCATGTGGTGAGGTCCTTATATCGTTCGATGAGTTTTGGAAAAAGGAGCTTATGAGTTAGTATATTACGATGGTATCCCTTTGAGTGAACCTAGGAATGGGTTGTACTTGAAGAAGTACTATGCATAAAATCATCTGTGCACAAGTACTTGTATTTTTATTGTATCATACTTCTTCTGTGTTATTGTAGCTTGCTTTTGTCGTTATCTGGTCTCTGCCCTTATGTAACGTTGTTTTTGGTTTCCAGATGTTGGAGTCTTCGCTACCCTATATTGGCTTCGCTGATGGTGCTAGTCGTAGTACTCAGAACCTTGCTTCCGCTGCATGGGCAATTTACACCCCTACAAACGAACTTGTCTCCTTACGAGGTGTGTGTCTCGGTCGTGCGATCAACAACTTTGCATAGTATAGCGCCGTTATTGAATTATTGGTTGATGCTATCTCGTTCGAAATCTGTCATTTGGTTGTGCGACTTGATTCGCAGCTTGTAGTACTATAGTTAAGTAATGTCTATACCATTCAAAGTCCTACTTTGTTACGGGTGTATTTGCGAATTCACCTCTTGAAGCATTATTTTGATTACATTGAATATCAACATATTCCTAGATGTCTAAATACATTAACAGATTCATTGGATAATTATGTATTAGACAGACATTTGAATCATTTATAAATCAATCACATCAATATTCACACAACACATGATAAACCGGTAGAAGTCGTCTGTATATATAACAATCAAAAGAGTTTTTTACAAAAAAAAAATTCCGAAGACCAAAATGTCAAAATTTGAAGCTCATAGCTTCTACAAAGTGACGTCATGGATGATGTTCACGGTAACACACGACTGCCTGAGCAACCCTACAGAGTAGTTAACTCATGGATCCTGAAACTCCTACAGTATGACATTGATCGCGTCGTGGAACCTCTTCCAGAGACATGTCTGGAATATCTGCGGTCAAGCCCTCCAGATTTTGTTCCACCACTTGATAATCATCAGCATATTGTGGCATTGTCGCTACCTCTCCTCGTTGTTGAATGGGAGAAGTACCAAGAGGTCTGTAAGGTCCAACATCTGTGACATCAACAAACGATTTTGTATTTAGTCTTTGAATGAACATATAAAACAAAAAACATTTGAATATGATAAAAATTCACAAAACATTTAAAAAGAGAAAAATATGTGTACTTCTTACCAAGCTCCCCCCATTGAGCATCCTCTAGCAGTACCAAGTCTGGATCTCCTCGGAAATCCAACCCGACATAAGCATAGTCGTCAACCATCAACATCTGTGGTTGAAGCCAGTCAAAGAAAGTATCATCATATTTGATGATCGGTCCTGCTACATGTCAGGCCATGAGTCAACACCATCTCAGCATCCTTGGATCCCTGGGAGCTGGTAAATTCCACTCAACCTGCAGTCTCAGTAATGGAACCCTCTCAAGGAAGAAGGACACTAACAAATATCCGTACCTGAATTGCTTCAGGTCACCTCGTCTGCATTTGGTCAACTGCTTTTTTATACTATGAAGCACAGCATCTGCCCAGTTGAACACATGAGGTTCAGTACACTCAATGACATACTGGAAATAACTTTGTAATGCCATGTGAGGAGAAGAACTTCCAGCCATCCGAGCTATGGTGAATAGGATAGTACGGAGGGTCAAATCTTGTACCCCCCAAATAGCTACTTTTCCTTTCTTTCTCTCTACTTCGGGAACGTAGTGTAAACGGTAGTACTCACTCATGGGCAGCCCACCACCTCTGCCACCAGTCAGGCTCACATAGTGCCCACACCATGAAAATCCAATCAAAAAGTAAATGTCCTCAATATCTAAGGACAGTGTGTGGACCCCCACATGAAATACCTGCTGATCAGGGTCCCACATACGCACTAGGTACTCTAACAACCCAACTTGGGCCCTCATGCCTAGGATACGAAAGTACTTCAGGAGGCCACAGTTTCTCAAAGCAACAATAGTAGGTGGATGATTTCCGGCAATTGCATTGTCTTCTTCATGCTCCCTTTCGCACCATTCAAGAACCATTTCATGGCCAATTATCTGCATAAGGAACACAAAAAGAAGATTAGCAACTTTTTTCCTGATTTGGTTCTTGTTCATTGGGTAAATTTTTAAAAACATTTTGAGTTTTTCGGTTCTCATAGGTGCCTTGTGTGCACAGTGCGAGAACCTCACAGGCTTCTATGGGCTTAGCTGCGAGAATACCCCATTCTCGCAGGTCCCGTGTAGCCCACCTACGAGAATGGCAGTGCACAAGTAGGGCTCCTAAAATCAACTTAAAAATGAAATTTTAACCAATGGAAATGCAAAATTAAACCATGAAAGTGTAAAGGACAAAGAGCCTACCTCACTATCGTTGATGGCTCGCTGAATTGACACTCGTAAATCCCACAATCTAACACCGAACTTTGAGGGTAAAAGAGGGGTTTTTGAGCTCAAATAATGGAAAGGTAAAATGATATGGTAAAAAGATTATTTACTCCTTTTTATTTACTTTTACTATGTCATTTGATTTTTTATGATTATTTATCTATTAAACCCTAATCCCTAATGTCATTTTGAGTGTAACTCTTGCAGGTGTGATGATTTTGATGGTCAAATACAGGGATACGAACATGTTTTTCTTTGTCCTCGCGTGTTTTGATTTTTTTTTATGGTTTTTGTATAAAACCTCGAGTGTGGTCTTTGTTCGTTCTTGCACTCAAAAATACATGAGAATACGATTGAGCATACTTTTATCATTTTTTCGGGCTCAACAAGGTTATACGAAAAAGGAACCCCCCTGGAGTCCTATTTAAGCTCTTTTCAGACTCTCTAAATATGAAAATATAGCCAAGCGACCTTGCTATTTTCACGCTCAATAAAGTATTTGAAGTAAGCGTCTAGTGAGTGATAGATAAGTTATCTCTTTTTCGGTCTCATCCAGACTATTTTACGAAAAAGGAACTGAGAGAGTTCTCTTTTAAGTGTTTTTCCAGACTCTATAATCATGAAAAATCTTCAAGTTTTCTATCTCTGGACTCGTTAAACAAACAATGACAGACCCGTAATGGGACCGAACCACTCCTTCTTAGGGTTCGTTAAACATACTCCGAAGGACTTATCCGAAGGATAAGCTTATATCAACAAGCATATGTTATCCTCCTCAAGCTTGCATAAAAATAAAGAGGTACTCGCCAGAAATGGTGGGGGAAAATTTGGGAAAGGGATATGT
>WSFP011483542.1:0-15807 GCA_009831015.1 Picea engelmannii | reverse complement strand
AAAACCACAAAACATATTTCTTTATGTTCTTACGCAAGCACCAACTTACAATTTATAATTATTCGTCTTGACAGGAACCCACTTGTCACATATAATGAGGACACCAATCCTCTTAGGAACCAACCTGTCATAGACGATAAGGACACCAATCCGCTCAGGCACCAACCCATTACAAGTGATGAGGACACCAATCCTTAGTGAGTTTCAACTCACCCTAGAACCACCATGCCACCATGTATTCGGTTTTAAAAAAAAAATCTTAAAAAAGTAGACCTTTCTCTTCAATTCAACAACAATACCTTTCTCTTCAATTGAACAATTACAATACCTTTTTCTTCTCTTCTTATCCACACTTGACTCGAACAGAGTGCATCCCTATTTATAATGTTTTTTCTTGAGTTCCCCCTCCTGTATGTGGATGTGTAGCAATTATATTATGGACATATCTTTACCAGATCAAAGTCATGTTGGTTACACTTATGTCTAAATAAAGTATGTGGATGCATGATGGTTATATTGTGGACAAATCTTGACCAAATCAAAGTCCTTTTGGTTACAATTCTTCCTAAATAAAGTATTTGGACACGTGACGGTTATATTGTGGACAAATATTGACCAGATCAAGTTCCATTTATAGTTGGATATTCTTTGACTAAATCAAACAAACCAAATCTTCCTATAAATGAACTCCATCTCATCCCCAACAACAGAACCTAGTCTTATAAGAATGACGCAACAAATCACATTTTTGTCTATAGATAACCTACTGCGAAAATATAATAAGGACCCAAGGCTCAAGTCACAATTCTTCATCCTTTTGCACTTTCCCTACAATGCACTCACCCAATCACACCACTAGACAGATAGCGCTTCTTGGTGACTCGTTCACTTGACTACCAAATTTTTGTTCATCCCGTCGCATTCCACTATGTCATTTGTCACATAGGATTCATCTTGTCACACTCCACTGCACCATTCATCACACTAGCTCAAGGTGTCATGCAGATTTTCTTCTACACAATATTCCACACAATCCATTGCAGTCCATTCCATTACATCTACTTCGTCTAAGCACACTCCACTGCACCATTTTTCGCACTAGTTCAAAGCACCCTGCAAATTTTCTTCTACGCCATGGACCCTTTTCTTCACCATTGATCATTTTGTCATTCGATCCTTCTACGCACTTCTATTTTCATCCTTTCACGACTTCCTCTGTCTGTGCACCATAATTTTTGCCATACTTTATGCACCATTGATCCTATTTTGTTCCATTGACCCTTTCGTCCTTTGATCCTTCCACACACTTATTTTATTTGTTATTGTGCTATAAACAACCATGTCTATGACCACTTTGACATCAATGACAACATAATTGCAAAAAAATGCCCCTTTTTCATTGGCGGAAACCAAAATAGCCTTCATATTTGTTCTAAAAGGTGATTGCCAAAGAAATGGAATTTATATTGAGCTACTCCTTTTAAATGTGCGCAACTACAAACTTCTCCCCCTTTCAATGTCCGTAGCTTCCAAATCAATATTCTAAGTTGTTGCATTGAAAGAACAACTGCAAATTTATACCCCTTTTAATGTGTGAAGCTACCAAATCAATATGCTAAGTTGTTCCACTGAAATTTCAAGCTACTCCCCCTTTCAATGTGCATCAACATCAGTGTTTTGTTATTATCCCCCTTTGAAAGAAATGAAAAAGAGAGTCTTTGGATATTCTCTCCTCCAGGCCTCTTTACATGCAAAAAACCATCCTTAAACGAAATACCATCAAGAGCCATTACAAACTTAAACTCATGCATCTCTGCAAAAGAAAACTTCTCCCTGATACAACAACAAATGGGGAATTTTTTGAAGTAGTGAAATATGTTCTTTATCGAAGAAGGGAAGATGAGATCACCCCCTTATATGTAAGATACTCAAAGGCTTATCTTGGTAATGGCTTGGTAAAAATATTTGCAATTTTCTCTTTGGAAGGAACATACTCTAATTTGACCACCTTATCTTGAACCTATTCCTTGAGAAAAAAGATATTTGATTGGTATATTCTTAGTCTTAGAGTGTTGAACATGGTTTTTATAAAGGTTAATAGCAATGGTATTGTCACACATGATGGAGGCAGTTTGATCACAAGGAACTTGAATATATTGGAGATTGGTTTTAATCCACAACACTTGAGTACAACAAGATGTTGCAGCTATATATTCAGCTTCAATTGTAGAGAGAGAAATGGAAGTTTGTTTCTTGTTGAGATAGGACACTAAACAACTTCCAAGGAAGAATGTGCCTCCACTGGTGTGTTTTCTATCATCAATACTTCCTACCTAGTATGCATTTGTATAATATCTGAGAATGAGGTTTGTGTCTTTTGGATACCACAAGCCATAATCAACATTTCCCTGCAAGTATCTAAATATTATTTTAATTTCAAGAACATGGGTTTCCTTAGGATTTGCTTGAAATATTCCTACGAAACCCATTTCTTGTATGATGTCAGACCTTGAATCTATGAGATATAATAAGTTTCCTAACATAGAATTGTACATGGTTTGATCTATTTCTGGAGCATCACTATCTTTGTTGATTTTTCAACCGATAGTCATAGGAATGCTCACTGGTGTGCAGTTTTCCATGCCAAACTTCTCCAATATTTCCTTGAGATATTTACTTTGAGAAATGAAAATTCCTCTTTCTTATTGATGAATCTGTGGACCAAGAAAGAAGGAGATTTCCCCCAACATGGAAATCTCAAACTCTTTTTTCATTGCATTTGCAAACATATTACTCATTAATTCAATGTTACTACCAAATATAATATCATCAACATACACTACAATAATTAAAAAATCATTATCTTCATCCTTGATGTATACGTTGTTATCAACAGCTCCTTTTTTAAATCCTTGCTAGTGCAAATACATTTCTATTCTATAATACCAAGCTCTTGGAGCTTGTTTTATCCCATACGGGGATTTCTTTAATATGCAAACATAATCATTTTTGTTAGTTAGGTGAAAACCCTCAGGTTTCTCCACATAAATTGCTTCCTCTAGGTTGCCATTTAAAAAGGGCGATTTAACATCCATATGATAAACTTTGAACTTTTTGTAACATGCAAATGCCAAAAACATTTTGATTTCTTCAATTTTTGCAATAGGGGAAAAGGTTTCTTCAAAGTCTATGCCTTCTACTTGAGCATACCTTTTGCATACCATTCTAGCCTTGTTCTCGACTATATGTCCATCTTCATTCATCTTGTTTCGGTATACCCATTTAGTTCCAATTACATTCTTGTCATTGAGTCTTAGGACTAGATCCCAAGTATTTTTTTTATCTATTTGGTCTAGTTCTTCATTCATGGCTTTGACCTAATGGTCATCCCGACTTTCTTGCACAATTTTTTTTGGTTCACTCATGGATATCAGTGCAAATTTTGCAGAACTATATGTATCTATTATTTTTCTTCTAGTTTGTACACTTGCTTCCTTGTTTCCAAGAATATGACTCTATGGATGATGATTTTGAACATACCCTGATGGGGTATTTGACTATGATGTTTCCATTCTCTCCTCTTCTTCTGAATCCTCTTGTTCATGTTGCTCATCCATTCCATTATCTTTTACTTCATTGTTGATTGATTCCTCATATTGATCATTATGGTGTTGATGTCTTACTGGATGAAGTGGTCTCTCATCTACTTTTACATCTATGCTCTCAATTATTTTGTGGAGCCTTTTGTTGTAGCATGTGTATCATTTAATTTTGAAGGAGTATCCTAACAATATGCCTTCATCAAATCTAGAATCAAACTTACCTAAGTTGTCTTCATTTCTTTTAATGTAGAATTTGCTTCCAAAATTTTTGAAGTACTTTATTGATGTTGGTCTGACATGCCATAGCTCATACATATTTTTATTGTTTTTTACTCTTATATGTGCTTTATTGAGAATGTTAACAACAGTTTGAAAAACTTCTCCCCAAAAGGTTTTGGGTACTTCTAATTTATCAAGCATGGCCCTGGCCATTTCTTGAACTATTTTGTTCATACTTTTTACAACTCCATTATGTTGAGGGGTTCTTGCAATGGAAAATTGTCTCTTGATCCCATATTTTACACAGTAACTATTGAATTCATCAGATGTGAATTCTCCTCCACTATATAATCTTAGGCATTGGAGGTTTTAGTCCATTTCATTTTCTACTTGCGCTTTGAAGATTCAATTTTTTCAAAAGCCTCGAATCTATGCTTCAACAATCCAACCCAAGTCATTCTTGTATAGTCATCAATCAACAAAATGAAATATTTTTCACCTCGAGGTGATTGTGTACCAGTAGGGCCACATAGATATGTATGAATCATCTCAAGAGGTCGAGTATTGGAGTGTTATTTTTCCTTGAATTCAACTCTTGACTACTTTCCAAACTGACATGACTTGCATACAATATTCTCAAGTTTGGAAATTTTAGGCATGTCTCTCACATCATATTTTCTTCCTAGCTTAACAAGATGATTAAAACTAAGATGACCTAGTATTTTGTGCCAAAGTGTTATAGTCCAAAAATGCCTTATGTTTGCATACAAGACATTGGCCTTTCCACTTACATAATTTTCCAAAATACTGTTGAGGTTTCCTCATAAGAAAATATTTTTTGGATAGTGTATGTTCCATGTTGCACTAATATATCGTGTACACATGCATGATGCATGCTAGTTATCCCACGTACATACATGAGTTGCATTCTAGTTAGCTCGCGTTTACGTCCAAAAGTTGCAAAAAATATAAAATTGAAAGGAATTCGATGAAGTTTACGGGCTATAGAAGGTTTCCTAACCATTTTACCCCTTGTAGCTCATCCCCAAACCGAATAACCTTATTTTTCTCATATAAAAAGAGGTCTTGTAGTATCATTTGCAAGACAAGCAAGAGAATAAGAAAATTCTTCCAAAATCCATCCCCCTTCTTAGCCCAATTTTTTCATCTTATTTTGAGTTTTGGCCTCAGCCTCCCCCTCCATCCCTTTCTCCTTATACAACCCTTTCTCCTTTCCTAGGTGGTAAATTGGTTATGAGAAGCTAGCGTGGTATTGATGCACTTGGAGCCACAATAGAGGAGCCTGAACCTAGTTCGTGGAGCAATTGTCGGCGAAGGTTGTAATCCTTTTGATCTTAATATTGAATAAAAGAGTTCATTCTTTTTCCAAAACATCATGTCTATATGCTTGTGTTGATTTATGCATTTATGTCTATATCTAAACCTTTAGAGATTGCATGTGTTGTAGCATTGTTTTCCTAATCTTTTGTAGGTCATCTTTGGGAGGAAACTCGCAATCTAGGAGGTTGCAAGAAGAAAAAAAGGTATACACTAACCGCAAGGAATAAATGTGAACCCATTGACCCTCTTTCCTCTCTCTCGTCATTCAATTTAGATAGTTTTTGGGTAGCTTAAGGGTAGAATTGTCTTTTAAGGAAAGTCAGTGCTTTACCTGTACCTAGACCCAATATAGGGGGATTTTCCCCATAACATAATTGGCGACTCCACTAGGGAGTCTCTTTAAGGTATTTTGGGAGATCTTGGTTTGGTTTTTTATTTAGTTGGTTCTGAGTATTCTTAGTGTCCCGAGTCAGGTTGGGTATCTGGTCACCTTCTTGGTGCCTACCAGCTTCCGTTTCCCAAGTTGTCTATCCAATTTTTTTTATTTTTTTTAATTTACAAAGGTGTATGTGCCATGTTCTCTATACAACACACATACATACACGTTCTACGTTATACACAACCCATGTACATACGCAGGATGGTCATTCACAGAACATGTCTCTATTGTATTGGAGAATTTTTTCAAAATATTTTCCTTTTCTTTCAGGAAGATTGTGGTTCCCATGTCTTCATGAGTTCCAGAAGCCTCTGTTGTTTGTTGTTTAGACAGTTTGCAGACTCAGATTGTTTATGAAATAAAAATAAAAAAAATCATCTTGTCTCTATGTGTTTCCCAGCATTTTTGGCTTATTTTTAGCTTGAATTTTAAGAAAAATGAGTTGCATTTTAAAAATGAGTTGGGGGGGCCATGAATCGTTTATTCTGCAGTTTCTTTTAGCATCTTTTGTTAGTTATGCTTTGATTGGAATAAAATTAAAAAAAAAAAAAAACTAGTTTTTTTTAGGTCTCTTTCTTTCTTTGCATTTGCTTTGCATTGTTACTTGAAAAAGAAAAATAAATTAGCATAGGGTTGCATTTTCTTCTCATCTTGAAATCATTGCAAAAGAAAATCCTTTCATTTTCTCTTTTGTTTCACTTGAAAGTTACATTGTGCATTTGCATGGAAAGGAGAAAAGATCGCATCTTTATGTTTGAAGGATTGTTCATGCTTTTTGCTTGAATATTTTTTTCACTTGTAGAATTAGTGTAAAGTTTTCTTTGTCAATATTCTAATAAGTTTTAGTTTTGCAAGTCTCAAACAACATATGTTTCACTTCCGTTCCTTGAGTAAGAAAATCCCCTAAAATGAACGCACTAAGCTAAATTATATTAGTAACACTTTGTCTAGGGTTCACCAATAGCTTAGGCTAGGGCCTTGGATTAGGTGTGGAGAGGTAAAATCTCCAAGGATAACAAAAACTTAACTAAGAAGTATGTGCTAGGGTGTTAAAAAACCAGCTTGTAATTGCTCAATCTGAGAAGCTCCTCTAACACAGGATTCAAACACGAGGTTGTGTGGAGGACAGTGATGGAGATATGCACTCCTGATCCCGACAAAGCATTTGTGAGAGTGTGTATTGGGAGTGAATCTTGTAGCGTTATTGGCCTGAATTGTGTCATACTTCTAAGACACTTGGATCCATCCAAGGTACTCTAAGGGTTATTATGGCCATGTTGCGTTTTAGGCCTCGGGAGGATCTTCAAGCTTAGTTACCCTGCCCATACACTTGCATGGTTATCAATTGTACCCCCCTGGTTGTTGATTACAAGTTGGTGGCCTAGTTTCTATTATACAGGTTGACACATAGGTGACTACTAGGGGTGTATCACGGTACCTGAGGCAGAATCTGTATTCTCTGGGTGACACCTGAAGGGATCGTCAGTTGGAGGTATATGTAATTGCTTCTCCTAGCCAATATTTTTCCTTTGTGAATGCTTTGGATGATCAAGAATTCATCTTCCTAGGTCGAAAGCATTCATAAGGGTCGTTTGTTTGGTTTGTATCTTTTTAGGATTTTCTTCTTAGTGGTGTGCTCTGTGCTCCCTAGTTTTCCATAGTGATTTAGTCAGTCAATGCTTTGGGTATCTGACCTAAGGTGGTAGATCACCCACTCTGCTAGTCATGAGGACTTTTTGGTCTTCCACTTAGAAAGGTGGAGCCACCTCTTTATAGGAGTTGTTTTTTATACCATTGGTTCGCTAGAGTCATTGTGTGAGAATTTTATGGACTTGAACGATCCCACAAGGGAAGAACCTGTGCATAAGATATTCATGGAAAATGTTACTGACGATACCAACTAAGGAACACCTTTGCAAGGGGATTCTTGTCCTTTTCCTTTCTTTGGAAATGTTGGTGTCCCTTTGATGGCCAATTTGTACATTTCTGGGTTGAATGTGGGACTATCAGTTTGGTTGGGTACCATTCGAAATGTCTCGAATTCTCTTGATGCTTATCAGTTAGACACCTTATGTCATGGGAATCATGTTGATGTTCCTTTGTCAACAAATTCTTCTCCTCCTCCTTCTACCTTCTTTGGTGAAGGTATAACTACTAGTAACCATAACTCTAAACGAAATAGAAAGAGGAAAAACAGGAAGAAGAAATCACCAACCTTTGTGAGTCATGTTGGAGATAGGTCATCAACCTCTACAAGTCATGTTGAATACCAACACCTAGCCTCTGCAAGTCATGTTGGGGGATGACAACCAACCTCTTCTAGTCATGTTTGAGAATTTTCACCAACCTCTGCAAGTCATGTTGGAGATGTGCACCCAAACTCTGCAAGTCATGCTGGGGGAAAGCACCCAGCCTCTGTAAGTCATGATGGGGGAAAAAGTCCAGTCATTTCTAGTCATATCAGCGATAGGTTTGTAGCCTCTGTGAGTCATGTTATCGACCAATCACCAACCTATGCAAGTCATGTTGGAGGTGTGCAACCAACCACCGCTTGTCATGTTAGGGACATTGATTCTATTGAGAAACCTATATGGATAGGACGTAAGCATAAGTTCCCTTGTAATCTTTGCAAGGGAGATCACCTTACTCATATGTTCCCTGTCATTCCAGAGGCATGAATATCGTGGTCCCTATCTACAAGCTCTTATGATTTTGAGTCTTCTAAGGTTTCCTCACAGTCTATTCAGCCAATGGTTGTGAAAGTGGTCATGTTGATGCAATATTAAATTCATCCCACTCCTATTTTGGAGGGTGATGTGCCTTTAGACCATGTTGTCTCGCATCCTATTCAACCAGTGGTTGAGAAAGTGGTCATGCCGATGCAATCTTCGGATTATCCCACTCCTCTTTCGGGGGGTAATGCACCTTTAAACCATGTTGTCTCGCAACCTATTCAACCATTGGTTGACGAAGTGGTCATGGTGATGCACTCTTCGACTGATCCCACTATTCTCATGGAGAGTGTTGAGTCCACCAAAGTGGTCATGCCGATGCAATCTTCGGTTGATCCCACTCTTCTCTTGGAGAGTGTCAAGTCTACTAAAGTGGTCACGCCGATGCAATCTTCAGTTGATCCCACTCTTCTCTTGGGGAGTGATATGTATACCGACTATGTTTTTAGCATTTCCAATTCAGTACTTTCAAAACAAGGGGGCATTCCGCTCACTTCAAGCACACCCCCTCCAAGTCCTAGAATGGTTTCCTTTGATTGGAATGACCTTGTTGAACCTCACCTTCCTTATTTTGCACCTTTTCAAATAAGGGTTGAATTTAATTCAAAAAACATTTACCGATGTGTTGTTGATGAAGGAGCCTCTGCAAGTATTTTATCCTCCTTAGCTTGGAAATCTTTGGGTTCTCCCGAGCTTGTGTCTTCTTCACATGAGTTGTTGTATTTTGACAAATGTCCTAGTGAATATTTGGGGATTCTTCCTCAGTTTCCTATCTCGTTAGGTGGGAAGACTATCCTAGTCGATGTTATAGTGTTGCAAGGCCTATTAGATTTCAATATGCTTCTCTAGCGTGATTATGTATATTCTATGAATGTTGGGGTGTCTACACTCTTTCGGGTGATGCATTTCCCTCACAATGGAAGAATTGTCACTATCGACCAGTTGGCATATGATAATCACCATCCTAATTTGACGTTAGTTCAAGATGCCCCCTTATATGTTCCTAGTGTTCATGTAGGCTCTACCACAACGTGGATAAATTATGTGGCGTCTTATCCTCAATGTTCAATTTCTCCCGAGCAGGAACTTTTCCACTCATGTTTTCCTTCTTGAGACTTTCTTTCAGCAATCAATCCGTTGGTTTATCCAATGGGGGCATGGGAGCCCTTACTTCCTCCTCTTGGTCCAAGTCATCTCGAGTTTCCTTGTGAGTCTAATCTCATTGTTTATAGATCCTCAAGCCCTTGTGCTTGTGATTCTTCCCTGATAGACTATGTCGGTCCTGGCTAGAATCTCCATCATTATATGGAATATGGTCAATTTACTTCACCCTTTGGCAATTTCGACCCTCCTCGTTTGCATGATTTCTTGGATCTTGAATTGCCTTCAGATGAGGCTATCCTTGAATCCATGACTATGGTTTCTATACCATGGGAAGACTTACACCGTGGTTTGTGTTTTCTTCCCTTTTGGGAGACTTTCCAGGCTGACTATCGAAGAGACTCTTGGTCAGAGCCTAGCAGTGGGCTCTACCTAAAATACTACCATGCATGAGTCGTAAGGTTGTTTGGTACCTTGTATATATTGTACAATCCAGGTTTCTTTTTTTCATGTTTTGTATTTAGTAGCACCTCTTATTTTTCAAAGTTTCTCTATATATTGGATTTATTGACTTCTAGATGAGTGTTATTAGCATTATATGCAAGATCTCGAAGATGTTTTTTCTTTTGACTTGTATTCATCGTATCGATCCTTGCTGACATGTATTGACCTCGAAACTGGCATATAGGTTAGGTATTTCCCTACTTGCATTTTTTCATTATACATTTTTTGGTTCATTTAGCCATAGGATCGACCCCACCAAATTGCGACACTAACCTTCCTTGTTGATAAGTGTGCCATACTTTATGTGGTAGAGCCTTCCTTCCATGGGAATCCTAGTTAGAGCCTTGTTTTTCATTTGGTGCCCATGCCGAAGTACTTCATAGGCACGTGAGTCCTTTTAGTCTGGCCATGACTGTGTGTTGAAGCCTCATTATTCTTCATCTTTTTTCGGCCTTTACCCATGGGAATCCATAAGAGCATGGTTTGTTGTCTTTGAAGCTCACTTAAACTATGAAAGAGACATCTAACGAGAATTTATTTATCCTTTTCGGTCTCGTTCAGATTACTTAAGAAAAGGATCCCCCCTAGAGTATTCTTTAAGACCTTTTCAGACTCCCTAAAATTGAAAATATTTTCAAGCGATCTTGTATCCCTTCACGCTCATCAAACTAAAATTTGAAGGCACCTCTGTCTAGCGGTATTTTACCCCTTTTTCAGTCTGGATGGTTAATTTACAAATAAAGGTATGCCCTAGGAGCTTCGATCCGATATGAGAGTATTATCAGGTGTACATTTAACCCTTTTTCATGCCCAAGGGACTAAATTTTAGAAAAAGGACCATTCTCCGTGGTTTTGGTTTATCTCTTTTTTCGGGCCTTGTAGATTATCTACGAAAAAGGAACCCCCCTGGAGTCCTTAGCTAATCTCTTTTCAGACTCCCTAAACATGAAAATATCGTTGAGTGACCTATTTCCTTTCACACTCGTTGATTGGTCCAGAAAGAATATCTATTTGGCATAAGTTTAACCCTTTTTTCTGGCCAATAGATTATCTAGAAAAAAATCACACCTCGGGAGACATATCTCGTCGAGAGAGTTATCCTAAGTTATATTTTATACTTTTTCGGGCTAAGGAGACTAAACTTAGAAAAAGGTTGTGAGTCCATAGTTAAGCTCTTTTCAGACACCTTAAAATTGAAAATCTAGTCGAGTGATCTTATCTCAATCACACTCATTAAAATGGTATTAAAGATACGTCCTTTTGGTAAAATTTTAACCCTTTTTCGAACTGACTGGACTAATTACGAAAAAGGAACACTTTGGAGTTGTCTTTTAGTGTTTTTCGGACTCTCTAAACGTGAAAAAACAATGAGCTTACCTTCTCTGGGCTCATAAAACTTCACATGGAAGGAGTCATGTTGTGTCATAATTAATCGCATCGCATGTCTCATCCTTATGTCTTTGGCCTAATGTCGAATTCATGTTGCTATTAATCGAACCTTCAAAATCATTCCTTAAATGCAAGCCTTGTAGCACTCTTTTCCCATGTGATTTGACACCTTGACTCCTGGAGGAATTTTCCCAAGTGTCCTTATCCTACACATGTCTCCTTGCACTGAGCATTAGTATGTTCCATGTGCTTGGACCTAGTTTGCTTCCCCATGACACTCGTTCCTCCTTTGTAACGTAGCATTATTTTATTCTTTTTCAAGCTCGTTACAAATTTGAAAAAGACAAAAAATCAAATATTCCAAAAAGAGGGGACAGGATATACATTCTTTTTTTTCGGCAACAAGATATTCGCCCTTGGACAAAGAACATCCTTTTGTTTGTTTGCCAAGCATTGGGATCTAGTATAGCCTTAGGAAGTTGTTATCATTACATAGAGTTGTGTCCTCCTCCATTTGGTTACTCTTCCAAACATATGGAGAGTTTGCGGTGCCTCCTATATCACAGACTTATGTCAATATTACATTGCCTAAGTCTCATATTTTTGTCGTACTTTTTTCCAAGGGAAGTTTTATCCAACTTGAGTCGGCCATCATGAAGATTATCTCTTGACTTTCATGAGTCGACCATCCTGAGAGTCCAGTCAAGTTCAGATTCAAAATCAATGAATTTTTGCGCCTGGTGATCAAGATCCTCTAGTATTTCCCCCACAGCATGTCGAAGACCTCATGGTAGTGAGTCTTACAATCCTATTGTACTCCTATCTGAGATTTTGAAGATCTTGAAGTTCTTTCTCAAGCAATGAATTCCTCATCTCCAGCCACATGCATTGATGCTTCTTGAAGATGCATATCTGTTAGAACAAGATTTGCCTCACCCTATGCAATCGTGAAGAGAGGGCCTTATTCCATTTCCCTATGTAGACTCACTTTCCCTGATTAATGAATACAGAGACAAAAATAAATAGTTTTCCACTTGTACGCACTTGGAAAGTTATACAATGCGCATATACGCTAGCTGCTCCACTACAGCCTGCGTAAGTCGGGATTTGTGCAAGAAAATAAAAAATAAATGTCGGGTTTCCATGTCACGACAGAAGATATTTGATCCTTGGCCTTCCATATACTGGAAATTTTCTGACTCGGCCCTTCAGTTACATTTTGAAGGCTATAAAGAAGCCAATTCCAAGATATGGAAAAGGGGAGAGAATTCAACTTTGAGAGCAAAGTTATTCTGGAGAAATTATTACTTCATTATTGAGTCTGCATCCCTTTGTCCTTTAAGTCTGAACACAGTGTTCAGCGCCCAAGCTCTTCCCTTATTGATGGAGAACCTCTTTTTCTGCCTTATATGATCTTGCCTTTTGTAGAGGATTGAAGTGGTGGAGGCCCAGTTGGAAGGAACTCAATTTCTTGGTTATGAACCGTGCTGATACGGAAGTCTGTAATGTTTTCACTTCTGTTGATCATTTGTTAATGGAAATACTCCTTTCTCGTCCAATTGATATCGTGCAAATATATGTATTATAATCCATGGGCATGTTTGTTTTGAATATTAATGGATTATGCTATCTAATGTGCTAACATGATGTATTATCACTATATTCTTACTTTGCTTGTTTGTTGAGAACTTGTTGCAGGTATAAAGTTTTGGGTCGAAGTGCTCAACGATGGACATCATCAAATGTTTGGACGAGGTAGGCCTCTTTCTTACCTCCTTTGCACATTAATTTATATAGAATATGTTGGAATTGAGTCGATTTCTACAGTCACTCTTGTCTGTTGTGGTTCACCCTAGCCATAGAGAGATTTTCCTCATAATAGAAATGGTGACCATACTGGGGATGAATCTTCTTTCTTAGGGTTTGAAGTACTTTTATCCTTAGATTTCTCTCGTTTCTATTGCGGTTCTTGTCATGTCACTGCTTGACAACTCTTGTTCACTCTGGATCTGAGTTTTCAGCCTTTTTTCCCTTACCTGGCCTTGTTTCAAAGCATATACGTGCCTTTTTGTTTGACAGTGGTGTACACACGTGTGTTGTTTCACTGCAAGCTATGTATATACGCATTGTTTGCCAAAACAGTCGCGTACAAATTTTTTCCTTGTTGTTTTTCTTGGTCTGGTGTTTGATGGGTGGGATTTTATGCTTGCTAAGCCTTCTAAGGTCTCTGCAGTGCCCGTTGAGTGCCTGTGGGATGACAAGAAACCCTCTTTTTGTTGAATTTTTGGGTGAATTTTTTATCTTCATATTTTCATTTTTGTTGTCCTTGTACATTGGTTGGGTGCTTTACTGCTTGATATCCTTCTTGAGTTGTCTTTCTTTTATACACATTAGTTTTATATATCAAGTTACTTTTCAGTCCATGCATTTCCAATTTTGATATATTGAAAATACAAAAAAAAATAGGCATTTTACATTGCTTGGCATTTTTGTCTTTCGAATTTTTATCATTATCTTAGTACATATAGTGAAAGATTGCATCTTTACTTCTGAATCGTAGATTTGAATTTGGAAATTGCATCATTTTTTAGGAGCATATCATTCATAAAAAGTTAAAGTTAGAACTTTGCATTATCTTCATATTTACTTTCTTGCAGAGTCATAACACCATGGGTTTCATTACCATATACCTTTCTAAGTAATCATGGCCATAAAATCAATGCTATAATTTAAAAATTTATTAGTAACAATTTTATTTTCTAGGGTGCACAAACTAGTCTAGGATTTAGTGCCTTGGAATAGGATTTTGTGAGTAAACTTCTCCAAGGAAATTAAATCAACATATGTGTCTGAGTCAGGGAGTGGAGAAATCCATTGTATAATTGGTAATATCAGAAGGCTCTGCTCACACTGGATTTAATCACGAGGTCACGCGAAGTTGGTTGAAGGGATATCCCCTGGATACTCGCCTAGTGTCAGAGATATTTCTGTGGATTTATTCATATTTGGGGATCTTGCTAGTGCCCATACCTCCACGAGAGGTGGTGCTTTCAAGGTTTCGGGTTTTTCTACCCTACCCATACGGTGATCCGGACTTACGACTGCTCGCATGTGCATCGGTTATATAGTGGTTTATTAGTTGCTCGACTTAGGTATCTCATAGGTTACTTGCAGAGGTTATTCTGCTAGTACCTTGGGTCAGATAGGGGTCGGACAACACACAACCTTTATGGGGGATTACCTCTCTGGGGGGATTTGACCGACTGGTTTTTAAGCCCACGAGGGCCCCTATAACTGATTATGTTACCTCAAATCTTTAGCAGGGAGTCTCAGGTCCCTCTTGGATGAGACATACCTTCTTTGGGGAGGGAAGCCACTCAACCACTTTAGCCCATTTGCATGCATTTTGGCCATTTGACTTTTGGTGTTCTCTTTGCTTACAAGTTTGCCTTAAGAGTTTATACTGAGTTATATTTATCATGGATACTGGAGTCCCTTTGTCTCCCTCATTTACTACTACCCCCCTATGACGTGCATGGGGGAAAATCCTTTCACTTTGCATTATGGTATGCAAAACTATGGCAATCATTCTGTGCCTTGGGTCTCTAGTCATCCTCCTGTTGATATGTCTCCGCACTTGCCATCCTTTGTTTAGCCTCCTTATGCGAATACAATTTTTGGGTCTAGGCGCATGATGCCTCCTTATTCTCCCTCTCTGTTTGGTGGGAGTCATATCCTTCAAACACCTCTTACTATAGGAGGTTGGAATATTCCTTCCTAGGAATCCACTATGAGAGAAGTAAGTGCCCAAATATGCAATCTTTATACTTATTACGCTTCGTCCACTTATCCCTCTTCCTCTATGTCGGTTCCTACGAACACTTTTCCCATGGCGGACCTCCATCTTTCCTCTAGTGTTTCATCTGGAGGGAGTTATTTTTATAACATGGGAAACCCCCCTCATGAAGTTCCTTCATCTAGTGGCAACATATATCCTCACATGAGTAACCCTTGGCATGTATCTTTCTCTTCGCAATCATATTCCTCAATTTCATTGCCCTTACAACCCTTTATGAATCAGTATGGAGAAGGGTACTATCCCACGAGACAGGGTGTAAACCAGAATTCTCCCTCGCCTGTGATTCCTCAAAATCAATCTTTCCTTGGACCTTGGTCTCAAATTTCGCAATTCATCATTGTCGCGAGTCCAGTCACTGCTAGTCATATTGGAGTTCCATCTCCTACATTTGTTATTCATGTTGGAGATTGGTCGACAACCTCTATGAGTCATGTTGAATATTGGCAACTAGTCGCTGCAAGTCATGCTGGGAGCACAAGTCCAGTCACTACATGTCATAATGGAATTACATCTCCTACCTCTGCTAGTCATGTTGGATATTGGTCGACAACCTCTGCCATTCATGTTGAAGACCTGCAACCAACCATTGCAAGTCATACTGGGGGCACATGTCTGGTCACT
>ML881357.1:0-15173 GCA_009831015.1 Picea engelmannii | reverse complement strand
CATCCCAAGGGTTTCATTGGGATAGCTATCGAAGAGGATTCTACCCTTGAGGCTCTCTTACACTCTTTATCTCTTTCTTATGCCATTTAAATTTCTGCAACCATTTCCATATATTTTTCAGCTTATTTACTAGTCTTAGAGAGGTCAAAAATCAATTTTATATATCATATTTGTTTGCTGGAAATTTCTGTGTAAAAACAGAAATTTCTGTAACATATTTTGGTGTTTTTGCAGCATTTCCAGCAAGCTTTTTGCTCGCTGTTTTTTGCAGGTTAGTGACAGATCTTAAGGTGCATGCTGCCCAACAACACCTAGGAGGCTTCCCAAACACTTCTTCTTGGTTTGGGTAACATTTCTCCTTCTCTTTCCTTTACATTTCTAATTTTCTGCAACATTTTTCTTCACTTTTTGGATCCTAAAATCATAAACTAACTTAGATTTATTTGCTTATACTTTAGTTTAGTTTATTCATTTGTCCATATAATTGTTAATTTAGTTTCTATTTCATTCATTAATTTGTTAATAATCTAAGCTACCCTCTTTGGCCAATATTGGAAGGCTTGCCACCACCTTGGCCATTGTAGTGGTGTTTCATTTTCAAGTCTTATTCATTTTTGCTTTAAGAATAAAACCATAAATAGTGATATTAATCTCATTTGTCGGCACCTTGGGGGAGTCATCCCCAAAATCGCCTTGGCTTAAAGGAAATCTACTTGTGATGATCTACTTACTTAGTTGTTAGAATATCTTAAGGTAGTAATCATCTCTCTAAAGTTTTATTTCCATTAAGTTTTCTTGTTCACATGCTATTGCTCTCATGATAAATGGTTTAGTAACTTAGATGCTATCTTAAATGTTTTAATCCATTTCATCTCAAGTTATTTTGCTACTTTAGAATCTTGTATGCATGTGATCATATGTTTTAAGTTTTCTTTCCATTTTGCTAAGTAACTAATCCCTCAAGCACTTTTACTTTCATATGCTTAGCAAACACATGTGAATGGTGGTTAGTCCATAGATCTCATTTCATTAATCATATTGGCTAAACATCCTTCCTTTGGTTTTTCAAGTTATATGCTTATGATATGGATGGATAATATGTTGATGTGGAATATCTTTTGAGCTTACTTCTTGTTCATGGTTCAAGTTCTCCACGTTTTGGTTTTACTTTAAGCACCCACGTCTTGCACACATGAACTCACATCTTATGGTTAAACATTCATGGTTATAACATCTTAATGCTCATGTCTTGTTTATGGTTAAGCAATCAATCTTTATGATGCTCACGTCTTGGTCAATATTTCACATTTGAACATCTTATGCACTTAAGTTAATTCATCTTGTGGTTTAAGGCATACACACCTAACATTTACATCTTGCAAAGTGCCCACGCTTCAACTTAAGTTATCCTTTTTTATGTGAATGGTATATGGTTGATGGTTTAACATTGGCAATCTTTTATTGATGTTATGACATGTTATTAATGGTTTGAATCAACACATTGCAAGCACTATTTTTCACACCTTTTGCTCACGGCCATGCGCTAAAAACGTAATTTTTAAGTGTCTAAAACTCATCTAAAATACACCCAACACACCTAAAGACCTGCCTGAGGGTCATAATAACACTTAGGAACAATTTTAGGGGCTCCATTCAGCCATCTCCACCATCTAAAACGGGTTTGAGGGACAGTCTAGGCGGTAGTGGCGGGGGACCGTCCCGTGGTTTCGTTGGGGAGATCCCGCGACTGGACTACTTCTTACTGTGCGGGCTGACCTTGGAAGCTAGGGTAAGGCCTCATTAGCCTTACTATCTTGAGCACCGGGCAGTCATTTGGCCAAGGGAGGAGGAAGTTTGGAGCACACACCTAGTTTAGGGGGAAAAGGAAATAAAATTAATCAATCTTTAAGAAACTCCTAAACACCTAGTTGCATAGATCACCTTTGTATGATTGGGGTAGATGTATTGATAGGAACACATCATTGGTGGTAATCTCATTGTTTAATCTTTATCTATTGCAACTAAAATGGTTTACCTTTCTCACGTCTAAGTGATTGTTTGGTTACATCATTGGAATATTTTATTGTTGTGGTGTGAGTCAAGGAAGTTTTGAGTATCCCACTTGGGGAGGCATTACTCCTCTTGATTCTTGAGTGCTTGTGTGATTGCAGCCAGTGAAGGCAGTCCAATAGAGTAAGTGCTATTGGGGCATGCTTGGCAAATTGTGAACACTTACATTTCTTGTATCTATTGTATATCTTGTTGTATCATTTGTGAATTGTATAATAACTTGTAATCTTTGGTATTCTTTTGTAAGTATTAATAATCTTGGTTTGGGGTAGTTTAACTTTGATTTATTTGTAAACATTTTGTAATTGAACCACCCTCAAACATAGTTGACCCCATTGCCCAACCTTAGGCACTAGTCTTTAGTTGACTTAGGGAAAGGGTTGTTTCTCATTTAGATTAAAACTTGCACTTGCATTGCTGCTTGAACATCTTAGGCTAGTTTTCCCCTTAGCCTTTAAACAATTAAAACTAACTCCTAGAAAATTAACTTTAAAATTCATTTAGTAACTAGGGACAACCCCCCTTGGCTTCCCTAGGAGTAAGCCTAGAAGGAAGAGGTTCCAGTCAAGGTGACAGTGTGGACTGGGAACCTAGACATTGTGTCTCCGAGGACACACTAAGTGAGTTGGACTTAGCTCACGTTAGCAAGTGTGTATTAGGACGGCAACAGGGAGGACGTACAAGGGTGATGCGTGCGGGTGGAATACATGCAGTTCCATGGGTGACAAGTGTCAACCCTGGCGCATGCGAATAAAACGGCCAGGATGAGCCATGAGAAGGATTCCTCCTCCATTCTACCCGATTGCCTGAACGCGTACGAAGCCCTAGATAGTACGACCAACCCGACTCCTGTAGAGGAATCCTCGCGCGTTCCTGAGAGTCGAAAATTTTGTGTTGTCTTTGATAATCCATGTGCATCCTTTGTCCGACTGATCGAACCCGTGCGTGGAGGCTCTGTTCCGAAGTAGTGACCCTGAACCATTCCGCCATTGTTGAATCAGTTGGAAAGCCTGTGTTTGGCTCTGTAAATTCATGTACACCTCTATTCTGTGAGCCGAGAAGCCTGTGTTTGTTTCTGAAGAGCCGGTTTCACCTCCGTTCTAAGCCGTGGAGTTTGTGTTGACCCCTGCGGGAATTACTCATCATGCATTCTAGTGAACCATCACTGTGAGGCCTCGAGCCATTGCTGAGCCTGTTTGAGAGGTTGTGTTTGTATTTCCAGTTGGCTATGGTGACCACACAGAGTTGGACTACACGTGGCTTGATGGCCAGCGCGAGTTGTGATTGAGCTTGTGTGTGATCTCTCACTAGGTGAGGGAGGTGGTTGTTGTTGGAAGAGGTTTCTTCCAGAGAGTGTCCAGCACCAGCTTCGGGCTCTTAGACTTTCTGATCCGGCCTGTTGCCAAGACCCAGAGAGGGAGGTTAGCACCGATGGACTGTGCTTGTGAAGGTGTATACTCCCAAGCGGAACAGGCATGTGGGGAATGAGAGTCTGGTAGTAGTGGGCGTAAGATGGCATCCTGGGAAGAATCCTTCCAGATTTTCTGTGTTGTTTTCCCTGTAACCTCAGCCTAGTCTAGGATTCCTTGCCTTGGGGTGGAGCTTAGTCCCAACTCGGGGGTAACCCACTGCTAAGTTGATGAGCAGTGCGGTCTAAGGCTGGGAGGTTCGTGGAAGGCCTGCACTTGGTTGGTGGATTCTATCACTGTTAAAAGATAAGTATCTAATTACGCTTTAATCATGTTTTGCATGATTCTGCTGCTTATGTTATCATGACTTCCGTTGTGTATATGAATTAATATGAAACGCTATTGATTGTTAATTATAGCAGTAAATAATAAGTTTTACTCTGAGCTTAAATGTGTTTATTTGTTTAAATGCATGTGGATTATATAATACCTGTCTGAGTTATGTACAAAGTGGTGTTATAGATTTCTTTAAGAGCGTTTAAGCCTTGGTAGCCAGAAAAGGTGCGCTACAAGCAGGGTTCGAGGAAGGGAGCAAGGGACAACAGAGGAGTAGTGGCCAACAAGATCGAATGACAGATCTTGCGGTGTGATCAGTTATTTTGTTGTTTTGTACTTTTCTTCAGAGGGGTCATTTTCCAAGGATTGGAGCCTTGATTTTATCATAGTAAAATCATCATGTTGTTGGTTTTCCCTTGGGTTTTTCCAGGGGTGTTTACCTAGAAATTATTTGAGTACATGTGTTTGGTTTCCTATTTTGCTTCCACTGATTTATTTAAATCGTTAGTAACCCATTTGTGCTTTAAATAAGTAAATATGCAGTAGTTAAGCAACACATTTGCTAGGGTTTAATTGTCAGGTGTTGGGTTAGGCTGAAAACTAACAACAAAGACCATATGGCATTTTCTGATATGCAAATGTATCTCAAGGAAAATTAAGTGCGATCTTATATTGATCTTCTTTATGGATTTGAATCTGATTGTAACTAAAAAATCCATCTATAAAAGATTAGAGTTCATTTTTGGCACTGTTATCACCCAATAGAGCACTTGTGCAAATCCTTCACAACAAATTGAACTGGTGTAACATATGGAAGTAATTTCCACTGTCACCTAAGAAGGTACTTCCCTCGTTCTAGTGAAAGATAGAAGATTCAGCAGAAGGGAGGCTTCCCTAGCAACCTCAAGGGATCCTATAGCAAGCTAAGGCAAGTCTACGACCCCGTATCTTGGATGCTTGATTTAGCTAGGTTAATGTTATGGGAAAGGTTAAGGTAAATTAGAAAAGGTAAAGTGATTGTACTTGTGTGAAGAGTGATGTTAATACAGTCAATGCTAAAAAGGTAAATTAAATGCCTCGAAACACTAGCTAAAAGAAAAGGAAAAAAGGCTGATCCACTAGCTATCAAAGAGAAAAAAGATTTTTGCAATTAAACTTGAGACGAGATAATATGCTTCAACAACAATAGTAAATTATTCTTGAACTAGCTAAGAATGTCGGACCATATAAAATGGAAACACAGTTTTCTGATCTTGGTAAGGATACCTTTTGGTATCTTGGAAATTGAGGCCCAATCCACCGGAATGCTACTCAAAACTGAGTTCAAAAGAATTAGTCTCCCCCCTCTTGATAACCATTGGTGCACCCAGAAAGATATCCTCGCTTGAATTTTTTTATACAGCCATAACAAGTCATTAAAATGATAAGCATTGGGCTTGAGAACAAAACCCAAATATTTCAGGCCTTCATCTATACTTTTTCTCGCAAATGGTAGTAAAACATCCAATTGTTCTAAAACGTCCTCATGTATTCCATTAACAAGCAAATTTGACTTTACCATGTTGACTTGCATCTCTATTGATACACAAAAAAGATCCAAAATGCCTTTCAATGCTTGAACTTCCGAAACAAACCCTGCACCAAAAATAATCGGATCATCAACGAAAAGTAAATGGGTTAAGATCATTGAAGATGTGATTTTTAGTCCTTTTAGTAGACCATTCCTTTGGGAATTTTTAAAGGGAAGACTCAGCCCCTCGGCAATGGTTAAGAAAAAGAAAGGTGACAAAGGGCATCCTTGGCGCAACCCTCGAGAAGAGCGAAAGAACCGAGACGTGAACCATTTATAAGAACAAAAAATGATGATGATTCGATGCAACCCATTATCCAATTGACCAAATTCAAATTCATTCCCATTTGAATCAAGGCTAGTCTGACAAAGGTCTGGCTCACCTTGTCGTAGGATTTAGACAGATCAAGCTTCATGAATTTTTTGGATTCTTTTTTAACTTAATGGAATGGAGAGCTTCTTGGGTTAAAGAGACGACATCATGAATTTGCCTCTTGAATAAAAAACCATATTTCTCCTCATAAATGATTTCACTGAATATAGGCTTTAGTCGGTTGGCTATGAGCTTGTAGATCAAATTGTAGTAGGATATGGGTCTGAAACTCTTCAAAGGAAGAAGGGTGTTTTTTCTTCGGAATAAGGGCTAGGAAAGTTGAATTAAAGGACCCCCAAATTTTTTTGGACCTCTCAGATATGCAAGCAACTTTTAGTAGATCAGAAAAGCCTAAGAAAAATTCAACCATGAGGCCATCAAGCCCTGGAATCTTACATTTTTGGAATGAGGACAAGGTTGATAAAATTTCCTTTTTTGATATCTTAACTTGTAACGACTTGTTTATTTCATTCGTGAAGGATTTTGGAAAGAGATTGATAACTTTTATGATTTCAGAAATAGGGCACTCAGTCGGCTCCTTGAAGAAACTGGAAAAAAAAAACTTTTCTAGCTTCTGCTATCTTCTACAGATGACACTAAATGACCATCTTGATCTTTTATTTCCCACCTCTAAAAACTTGCAAATTTATGAAATTTTTTTGTGTTATTGTCCCCATCTTGTATCCAAACTGCCATGCTCTTTTGTTGTCATTTTGATTCCTCCGCCACTAACAAATCTTGTTTTTTTTTTCATTAGCGCGCTTAATTCACTCTCTTCTTTCCCCGATAGGGTGCCTGCTGGACTGTATATTATAAGAACTGCTATCTTCACTTCCACATCCTGAACGGATGTTGAGGATTTCATTATGAAAACTTTGGCCCAAGCAGAAGTGACTTTTTATTTTGGTAATGTTGACAACAAATTGGTGCATGAAAGAACGACCTAATTCTTCTACCAATGGACTCCAAGTTTCCTTAACCAACTTTTATAGTCCTCCTTAAGCCAATCTTGATTGAACTTCATTGGGGAGGGATGTCGAGGCCCTGTTTTGGCTACTTCCAAGACTATGGGCATATGATCAAAGATTCCTCCTACCTCTACCCGATATTTGAAGGACCAAGGATTATCAATCAAATCCTTTGATAAAAGAAATATGTCGAGTCTTTAGGCTACCAAATCCCTCCCTTTTCTGTCGTTTCTCCATATGTGGGACAGTTTAGGGGGCGCCTAATAAAATAAATGGTGTTTTTCCACCCAATGAGAGAAAAAAAATTCTTGTGGGTTTTGACAGGGGTTATCCTCCCAAACATCCTTTAAATAGAGGGTGAATTTTAGGCCCCCTCCTATGATAATGTCAAAAGAGTTTAGAGTTCCCGTCCCACTCAACCCTTCCCAAAAAGAGCACCAATTTGAATACAGACCATACACATTTAACAACTTTAAAGAACTATTTAACAAACTGTCCATTAACTGTACCACAATACACGAAGGAAATGAAGTAGATGGTTCCCTTAAACGTGGGCTCCATGTCGAAAGCAAACCTCCAGAGAGGCCCATAGAATCTTGAAAGCAGAAAGACCAATCCTTTAACCAACAACTAAACACCTCCATTGTTTTTTTCCCGCTACACAACATCTCTTGGATTGTGATAACATTTGGTTTGCATCATTGAACAAGTTGTTTGAGGGCAAGGATTTTTGGGGCTCCCCCAACCCCTTGAGTTTTAAAGGAAAGCACAATCTTTCGGTTACCCTTTCTTGGGCTTTCCCTGCTCTAAGGGCCCGAACTATGGTTGATTTCTTTCTGCTTCTAATCTCTTTTGTGTTAGCATTTTAGCTCGGGAGGTACTCCACATATGTGTCTTGTATGCGGAAGTTACCTTGTACCTACACTACTAGACACTTGACTTTATAATGGGTTTTTATAAAATTGTTATAAAGTAGTTCTTTTATTAAAGTGACTTTTTAATGAAGTGTACCTTCTAATATTAAAGTGACTTTATTTCATAAAGTGCACTTATGTAATCAAGTGAAATGTACTTTAATTTTTAAGTGATTTATTTTGGAGGGAATGAATCATGGCCCTTGATCCTGTAAGGGAAAGATTAGATCATGGCCTTTGGATTTAGGGTTGGGGAAGGTGAAAAAACACTTTGGAGGGAAAATGCCATTCTCAGATTTATAAAAGAATGCATTGGGTAGTGTGCAAGACATAAGAGAAGGAGATTGAGAGAGAATTTTCGAGTAGGCTTGAGAGAGGAAAATTAGGGCAACAAAGAGGGCACATTTCCCAAGAGAAAGTAGGCACAAATCCCAAGGGAACATCTCTATTTTAGTGATGAGTTATTTTGAGTTATTTTTCTGTTGTTGGAGGCCGTACTGTACGGATTTGTATAGTTCTTACAGCAAGGGGAAGAGGGCACGGAAATTGAGGCAGTTTTGGCACGGTTTTCGAGGCTGTATTGAGGGTTTTACTTGTTGTTGGGCCGTACAAAATAGTCTGTATAGATGAAGGTGTGCACGGATTTCGAGGTACAGTTTTCTGGGTGGGTCGAACAATAGTACGGACTTGGCATGGATTACGAGGCATAATTTTTGGGACTGTTTTTAGTGTGCTGTAAGTGAATTTCTCTTGCTGGAAATTGTGGTTTTGCTATTGATATGTATTTTCCTGAAGCTGAATAATAAGATCTCTCTCTCTCTCTCATTGGGTTTCCCCACATTGGGGTTTTCCCTGGCATTTGCCTAAATTTCTGAGTTATTCATGGATGATTGAATGTTGTTCATTGTGTTTATTTCTGTTGCATAATTACTTAGCAATGCGTATTTTTGCTTATGGAAAATTCTGAATGTGGGTTTTAGACATTTAAGAGTTCATACAAGACAGTTATCTCTAGGTTGCTAAGTGTATGACAAAATATTAGCTTGCTGTTTTTTTCATTAAAATTTGCATGGTATCAGAGCTTGGGCTCTGAGTGACAGTGAACAGTGAGATTTTTGGGCAAGTTTGAAGGGGGAAAATTTGCGATTGTTTTCCTTGAGCTGTGACAGGGAATATGGTTGCATGCATTAGATTTGAGGATCGATTGGATGGAATTTCCAACTATTTGCAGTGGAAGGTCTGGATGTCAGTTGTTCTTAAGGAGAACAAGATTTGGAACTATGTCAGTTTTGTTGTTTTGGTTCCCACAATAGATCTTGTTGCTTTGGATTTGCATGAGGTCAAGGAGGCCAAAGCTTAGAGGATTATTCTAGATGGGGTGAAGGATCACCTTATCCCACACTTGGTTGAGAAGAAGACAACCAAAGAGATGTGGGATGCACTTAAGAACTTCTTTGAGGCGAAGAATGAAAACCGAAAGATGGCCTTAAAGGCTAAGTTGCATGATACCAAGATGGGTAAGGAGGAGAGTGTTTCTTCTTATCTTACCCGGGTAGCTCAAGTGAAAGATGAGTTGGCTTCTGTTGGAGAGGTCATATCGGATTTAGAGTTGGTGAGGATAGCCTTGAAAGGCTTCACCAAAGAATGGGAAGTCTTCGTGAAGTGTGTGGTGGGTCGTGAGCATCTTCCAGATTGGAGCAGACTGTGGGATGATTTCACTTAGGACGAGATCCGGGAAGGATCTCAGAGCAGTGGACATAAGATAGATGGATTTGATAAGAATGTTTCTCTTGCTACAAAGAGCAAGAAGAAAGAAAGTTCCTGGAGGGACTCGAGTAAAGTCAGATGTTATTGTTGTAACCAGTTGGGGCACCTTGCTTTTCATTGTCATGAGAGGAAGAAGAAGAAGAAGGAATCAGAGGGGCCTGAGACAACTGCTACAGCAGCCATGGAGGACTTTGCTTCCAAGTATGACGTGGAATTTTCTTTTGTTACCCTAGTTTCTAGTGTCGGTAGTGGAGGATTTGGGGGTGATATAAGATGGATTGTGGATAGTGGAGCCTCTTGCCACATGACGAGAATATGGCGAGTATTCCTAATTATCACAGAGATAGGTCTTAACCGACAGGTGGTAAATGAAGGTGGGTATGGCGCAAGTTGTACGTGGAGTTGGAAAGGTTAGATTCTGACTCGAGTATGGAGGATTCCTAGATCTTGATGGAGTTCTCTTTGTTCCAGGGTTGAGGGTTAACTTGCTCTCGGTCTCAGCCTTGGAGGATGTATGATATTGTACATTGTTCAAGAGGGAACATGTCTTTATCTAGAGGGAGGGAGTGGACCCGGTGGAATTACAGCTGATCGATGATCGGGTGGACACGTTGTATATGTTGCCAGGACAACCTTCAGTGTATGATTCAACTTTGGATGAGGAGCATGAGGAGGCTCTTGAGATTGCGGTGGTACCAAGGATTCAGTCTTGCATTCTGAGAGAAGAGAGCGAGTCTCTTTTGAGCACCGACAGGAGGCTCAGCTAGTGTGGTTGAACCAATGCTCAGGGTGGAGTGGATTCTCCAAGCAGCTTAGGGTTCCAGATAGCTATCAGGAGAAGATCTTCTAGTTCAAGTTTTGTGCAGGTGTTGAGGATGGCTCCAGGTTCAGAGCGAGCTCCTACTAAGCATAGTGTGATGGGATTGGATGATGGAGATGGCAGTGAGTACTTCCCTCGCTAAGGAGGAGTGTTAGATTTTTATCTCGGGAGGTATACTCCGCATATGTGTCTTGTATGCGGAAGTTACCTTGTATCTACACTACTAGACACTTGACTTTTTAATGGGTTTTTATAAAGTGGTTCTTTTATTGAAATGACTTTTTAATGAAGTGTACCTTCTTAATATTAAAGTGACTTTATTTCATAAAGTTCACTTATGTAGTAAAGTGAAATGTACTTTAATATTTTAAGTGATTTATTTTGGAGGGAATGAATCATGGCCCTTGATCTTGTAAAGGAAAGATTAGATCTTGGCCTTTGGATTTAGGGTTGGGGAAGGTGAAAAGACACTTTGGAGGGAAAATGTTATTTTTAGATTTATAAAAGAATGCATTGGGTAGTGTGCAAGACACAAGAGAAGGAGATTGAGAAAATTTTTGAGTAGGCTTGAGAGAGGAAAATTAGGGCTCAAAGAGGGCACATTTCCCAAGAGAAAGTGGGCACAAATCCCAAGGGAACATCTATGTTTTAGTGTCGAGTTATTTTTCTGTTGTTGGAGGCCGTACTGTATGGATCCGTACAGCAAGGGAAAGAGGGCACACAAATCGAGGCAATTTTGGCACGGTTTTCGAGGTTTTATTGAGGCTTTTACTTCTTGTTGTTGGGTCGTATAGAACAGTCCGTACAACTGACTGTGTGCACGGATTTTGAGGTACAATTTTTTGGGAGGGTCGTACAACAGTACGGACTTGACACAGATTACGAGGCATAATTTTTGGGACTGTTTTTAGTGTGCTGTAAGTGGATTTCTCTTGCTGGAAATTGTGATTTTGCTGCTGATATGTATTTTCCTGAAGATGAATAATAAGATCTCTCTCTCTCTCTCTCATTGGGTTTCCCCACATTGGGGTTTTCCCTAGCATTTGCCTAAATTTCGGAGTTATTCATGGGTGATTGAATGTTGTTCATTGTGTTTATTTCCACTGCATAATTACTTAGCAATGTGTATTTTTGCTTATGGAAAATTTTGAATGTGGGTTTTAGACATTTCAAAGTTCATGCAAGACAGTTATCTCTAGGTTGCTAAGTGTATGACAAAATATTAGCTTGTTGATTTTGTCATTAAAATTTACATTTTGCAGCTTGAATTTGCGCCAAGGATATCAGAGATTTCCTCCCAACGTGACCTCTATAACCTTTATACAATGCCATGCCCCCCTATACAGACCTCCCTTGGCCCCTTCTTAACTTTTGAACACAGGAGGTAATCAAACTTTATAGAAGGTTTGGCACTGGGACAAGGAGAGAACAATACCAAGTGAGAGGGAGACCTTGGAACTTCCCCAAGAAGGGACGGGACTCCCTTTGTTGGGAGAAGGAAAAGGGAAATGACCCATCATCAGATATACCGGAATCCCGTAAAGGACTCTCTTTCCCCGACCTAGATGGACTTTTTTCTGACGAAACCTTTGTGATAGGGATGTGAGAGCTAGAACCCAGTACCACGGGAAGATCCAAAGAAACTTCTAAAGAACGAGACATTTCCTAACCTATAGGACATAGATTCTTACCAGGGAGACCATCATGATGAGCCTTTAGGGAAACGACACATGAAGGTTCGAACTGAGCATGCTTAGGTCCACTTTTCTCCTTGTCTTCTACATCTTCTATCCTTTCCTTCTCGGACTCTTCAACAACCTTCTTTCTTTTCTGGATTTTGGTAAAGGGAGGGAAATGAGAAGAAGGTCGCCTGCATTGCGCTTGTAGGTGGCCAACTTCATGGCACCCAAAACACCTGAATGACACCCGCCAATAATCTATCTTTTGTCTCCAAGAGAAGCGTCTCCAAACAAGTTCAATTTCATCTAATAGATCGTCTCTCATATCAACCTCTATCTTAACCCAAGCCCACCTCCGGTCTGTCTTCATCTCCCATCCTGACTCGTAGGTGACAAATTTTTCTATGTTATTCCCAATAGCTATAAGTACCTCTTCTTTCCAGAACACCAGAGGGAGATTCGACAAGATCGCCTAGACCTTCAACGGAGACAGGACGTCGCGAGTTGGATCAAATGAGATTTCCCACTCTTTCAAGATGAGACCCGACGACCCCCAACCCTATACTCAATTGAAAACTTCCATTAAATCCTTGTGGTTCTAAAAGATGAAACAAATCCATCCGTGTGTGAGGGTATGGTAAACTGGGCAATATCCTAGAAACCCATTCCAGTTTTCCTCCAGCCATAATTTCAGGGTTGACGAAGAGACAATTTTTCCACAGAAACACCCCACGGCCTTCCTCCCTAGCAAACTCAAGATGGCCCCAATCTCAACGTCATCTCCCACCACCATTTTTCGCCTCTCCTTCCTCACCTTCCAACACTTCGCCTTCCTAAATTTTTGTACTGTGGCTCTTTCCTTCACTAGGAAAGATTACACAATGGAGTAGGGATTCGACACCTTCGACGATGAGAACTCTGCATGCAAGGGTAACGAATGAGAGCTAGCATGTGAACCCCTCGAACTGAAAGGAAAACTTGGATCATGTGAACCGTGATCCAATGTAGCCCTCGAAACACACCCCCCCCCCCACCAGCCCGACTTGAAAGTGGACCCGACCTTGGAAAAGCTTCCTTGGGATCTCACATCGATGGAAAATCCAACGATCCGAGCTCTAACACGTTAGCCACCCGCTTCAACTTCTGCATATCCGATGGAAATGTATCCATCGTACCCAAAACCTTTGCATCGTAATCAACTACGTCACCCTCCATTATAGCGTTGTACATATCATTTATACTCCCGGACTGCACCCTCGCCTAGGTCCACCTGGTTTCCTCTTTTTTATCGTTACCCCGTCTAGCCCTTGGCAACTCAAGCCCTTTGCTATTCTACTTCATGTGACCTGCCTTGACCCTGCACCCATCGCCCCTACTAAGCCTTAACTGTACGCATTGTAAACCCTTGCAATTGCGTGAATCCACCATTGGAGATACAGGGCCTGAAACCTCCATGTCATGGTCGTGCTCTGCTAAGGTTTCTGTCTCACAAAAGAACTCATTGTAATCTTCATGTTTTGAACAATCATATAATGATTAGAAAAACATTGAACAATCAACTTGATCATCATCATTTGAAAATCGAAATTGACATTAATAGGTTTCAAGTGTTTTAATGTTAAATCAAGTGGCAAGTACCTATGCCATACTACATTAAAAAATTGTCTAATGGCATTTCCAAATATAAAATAGTAAATTCAAAAACATTGAACAACATATCTGATTTAGCTTTCTCAAGCTGTGTCTGCTTGTTTTGTTGCATCTTTATCCTCATTTGAAATCCTTTCATTGTTGGACTATTCTAACTTCTTTCCCTTCATTGTTGGAAATTGAATGGTAAAAATGAAAGGGTGATTTAGTGTTTTGAGTGTATGAGGGTGTTAGGTAAGTGAAGGATTAGGGTTTTGGGGGAGGGCCCCACCCTATCCTTGCAATTTTGGCAATTTTTTTAATTTAAAAATTGAATTTTTTTTATGGAGGAGATCCCACTAGACTACCCAATCGCACTCGTAATTGGGGTTCGAGTGCTTGTTTTGGGCTATTGTTCCCACACATACACTGGGAAGTACTCGGTTCGATAGGTAGGAACCCAAGTTGGGAGTGTTCATGAAATGGCATCCCGATTTTGGTATCTGGTATGGGAGACACAAACCCAGGATAGGTTTGGGCACCATTGCCTTGAGTGCGGGTACACATGCAACTTAGGTCAGGACCCTAGGGAATAGTGCCTTAATAATTAATAGGTATATCCTAGTTACTAAGTACTAATATATATTTAGGTATCCTATAGTGAGCATGACATGCCATGAAAATGGAAACTAGTAGGTCGAAAAGAAGGAAAAATGATGAATGACTTAAAGGGGTCTAAACATGATCACGATGAAGCATTGGAACACAAGGCATTGTTGTAAGAACACGATGCTCTTGCAAGCTGATTTGTAAATCAAGACCTTGACGCTCTCCAACATTGGTGATGTTGCCAAAACTTTGCCAAGATGGACTAAGAAGGGTGTTTTGTTTATCTTAGTTTTGAATATTTTTATTTTGTGTCAAAAAAATTCCTTGCTAATCTTTGTTGATGTTGAATAGTTCATGTCGAGCAAGTGCTAACTTACTATAAGAAATGATCCTTGGATACCATGCCCATTAAACAATAAGATACAATTTTGTGCTATTTATGAGCTGATTTTACTATCAATAAAATAAGATGAGACATTTGGACTCTACCTATCTCCTGTATGAGTTAGAAGTGAAAAGGCTTGAGGATGTGGTTGGCATATTGTCGACTTAATATATTCATGTTGATCCTCTTCAAAGAATGAGGTGAAGCAATATATGTGCGAGTGTGTGTGCACATGCATGTGCTTATGTGTGTGACCATTTTCTCTCTATTATGCATATGGACTACCTACAAGAGGACATTGGTGTATTGCTTTGGCTATATGAGCATAAGGAAATGGTGTTGATATATCTCTATTCTAATGCCAATGTGTTGCAAGATTATGCATGATCAGTCACATTGACACTATTCTAGACCTTGTGAGATTAAAGGAGGTGAATATCTGGGCAATCTTATCTATAGCTATTTTTGGTATGCTTATAAGTTAAGGCTCTTGGTATTCTTATGAGTAGTGGCCCCTAACATTCTTATAAATGGAGGCTTTTGGCATTATTATGAGCATAGACTCCTAGTATTCTTATGAATTGTGACTCTTGGAATTCTTATGAGAAGATGTTCTTGCCTTCTTAAATATGACAATTTGTGTT
>WSFP011483535.1:0-15808 GCA_009831015.1 Picea engelmannii | reverse complement strand
GACAAGAAAACACAGATTTCGCACAAACAACACACCCTTTTGCAATCAAACAAGAGAAAGAAAATAAAAAACGCAAAAGGAAGGAGAAAGAGATTGGATCAGATGACCTCAAAGAACCAAATGAGAAGAGTTACAAACTTCGTATGTCCTTCACCAGAGTTCCTCTCAGTCGGATAGGAGAGGAGAAAGAAACAGATTGATTTCAAGCTCTCAACAACAAAAAATAAAAAAGAATGAAGAAGGGCATAAAATATGAACAATAAGGTGTTTACTTCTCAGGAGGAAGCATGTCAAAGGTCAAAGGAAGAATCATGAATCATAAAGCAGCTTAGCAAGTGAAAAAACAGGATCTGGACCTCCAAAAAAAGCAATTTTTGAAGATATTTTTGGGCAAAAAGGGTTGGCGCTCTGGTATAAGGGCCACCAGAGCATTATAAAGCTCTGTATAACACTCCCAGGGAGTGTTGGCGCTCTGCTAACATGGGCAGGGGGTTCCAGGCTCAAAAAACTCATAAAAAAGTCCAAAAACCCAAAAATTTGATCAAATTTTGACAGTCAAGCTGAGTGTGATGGGGGTAAAGAGTCAATCAGCAAATGAAATAAGATATGATGGGGTGAACAAGGACTAAGAAAAAAAAAGGGAAGACAACGTCTTATGAGGAAAAATCAAAACCAACAGTTTTGATTCAATTCCCCAGTGGAGTCGCCAGTTTCTGTTGAAGGAAAATCTCCCTGCGGACAGGTAGATCTCCTCAAAGAGTCAAAGAGCTAGACTCTTAACTCTAAGACAAAAAGTTCTTATCATGGTCACTGAATTCATTTTAGATCTAGTTGGACTAGTGTGTGAGGATGAAGGATAAAAGAAGTACCTTTTACTGGTGTTTGTCCTTGCACGCATTGAATTGAGCTCCAATCTTTCGCTCTTCGATAAGCCCTGTAGACAAACAAAGTACGACCACTTCCTACTCTATCAAGATTACTCTGAAATAGGTCTATCTACTAAAGAGACAAATTCATGTGAGATTGAACACAAATTAGAAAGAAACATGCCAAGCAAATTATATTAATGAGGACAAAACATTGCTTACAACCGTAGATGGAATGCATTAGTTTCGTCAAGTCCTCCTTGTCTACCCCTGGCTCAAAAGATCCACGACCTCAATGACAGAAGCTTCTCTGATTACTCTCCTCTAGTTCACCATGTGTTTCCTATGAGATCATAGGTTTCATGCTCGCAATTCTTCCCCTTTTCCACCATGATAGAGCCTGTTTATATAGGTTTAGAGAGGCTTAACCTCTTGAGGTATCTTTAGGGTAAGTTGAATACTTCCCTCCTTGAACCAAGGATCTTCTCCTAAGATCATGGTTGAACCAGGAATTTGAATGAAACTTCCTTCTAAGATTGAAATATCCTCCCCTTAATCTCCTCAACAGATCAACTGCTGCTCAGAATAGGCAACGCTCCCTCAAAAAGGCCATCAGAGCGCTCTAATGCTCCCTAGTAGGCTTTAGGGGGGCACCAGTGCTCTAAAGATCTGTAGCGCTCCTTCAGAGGGGAATTTTGGCGTTATAACGCTCCCTATAACCTTATAGAGGAGTGCTAGTTCTCCTAAGGGTGATGTAGGGGAACGCTCTCTTCTAAAACCTTAGTTTGAAAGCTTCTTTCAGGTGGCAAGAGATACCTGACTTCAGTTAACCATCCCTCTTCCTCCAAATCAGGTGTTTGAGGTATTCTAAGTGTCTCCTTAGTGTCTTCATCATGGTAGTATGATTTTCTTTACATTTGCAACACTTGTGAACAACATGCGACACTTGCGACAATTGTGAGCAACATGCGACACTTGCGACACTTATCAAAGCGAGTAATGTTGATGTGTAATAGAGATCATACCCGAGTTAGTGTAGAAATCACAGTTCTATATCTATATTTTAGTGTTTTCTACCAAATTATTTTTGCATCATCAACATTTAGTTTTTCCCATACTATCACTAATTTTGACCATTGCTCTTAAGAACATAATATGCTTTCCCCTAGACCTCGAAAAAAATCTGATGCTTAAAAAGATTTATGTAAGGATTTTGTTTCCTATAAGATTTTGTACTAACAATGATTGTGTTGTTCCGTTATTTTGTTGGATGTTTTTTATCAGTGATGTAGTTTTCTATTTGAAATTCCCAATCCAATTGTTAGGACCCAAAAATGTCCCTTTTTTCACTACATCTTTTGAACATTCAACCTTCTCATTCCTAAGCTAAATGACTATTATAATGAGTACCAAGACCTTTTTCCCAAGGTATGAACTATTCATCTTGATTTTATATTTTCATTTAATTAACATGTTTGATTGGTAATGTTCACATATTTTACCCATGAAATGATTTAACTAATGATCAAAATGTTAGAACAACCCACTTCGAGAAACTCACTACTATTACAGCTATGCGCCAATCTTGGAAGCTGTTACATGAATTCTGCAACGGATGCCACCAATCCTGGAAGCTATTACATGACTTCTGCAATGGATGCCACCAATCCTGGAAGCTGTTACATGACTCCTGCAATGGATGCACCAATCTTGGAAGCTATTACAAAACTGCTACAACAGAAGCTTGTTAATCTTGGAAGCTGTTACAAAAGACACCACCAGTCCTGTTGTTTTACTAGTGCTGCAACACCTGCTGATTAGATATGCTAGCTCACGATGTTGATCAAGGAGAATTATAGATTTTGTATTAATGATATCTAACGAACAACTTGAGAATTAGGAATTCTCAAGACTGTTCTGTTTTTGAACACTGATTGACTCTGACTTTAAATAACAGAGATTTTGTAATGTAAAGGGTTGTTAGTATTTTTCCTTTGACAAAAAAAGAAAGAAAAGTAGTGCTTATTGTACTCAAACATTTTTTGGAAATTGAATGAAAGAGTGGATTGAATTTATTTAGCAAACTGTAACCTATCTCTTTGAGTGGATTCAGTGAGAAGGAAAGGGCCCACCTTCCTCACTGATTCCCCTCTATTTCGAATTCTAGATTAGTCATTTTAATTGTGAATGATTTAACTGTTAGATATTTCTGGAATACAACTGTTGTTGCAGTTTAGTTCCTTCTTGGTAAATGCACATAAACTTGTCTCATGAGAATTAGAAATCAGTTGCTGAACATTGCTAGAGAATTTCTTTCCCTTTTTCTGCATTAGGTTAAAATCTTGTTTTGGAGAAATAAAAGTGTGAAGTAGCTTCTTGAAATAAGTAGATTTCCTTTCTGCAATAGTATAGAGTTTCTTCCTGCAAAAGTAAATTAGAAAGTTAGATTAGGGTAGGCAATTCAGGGTTTTTATATTCATCAGTTTAGATTGCAATTATGACTTTAAATTCTGTAGCACTCCAGTTGTATCAGCACAACTGCATTAGTGATATTGTTTGTTTGTTTTGTTAGAAAGAACTTCCCTACTACAATTAGATTAGAGATGCTTTCATAATCTAGCATAGACTGTGCATAATTATCTTGAAATAACAGACTTCCCTGGGTTGACAATTTATATCGAACACTTTGATTTTCCATTCAATTAGACAATCAAAGTGCACAACATTTTGGCACCGTTGCTGGGGAAGATAATTGCAGGTTTTGGTAAGCACACTAGTTTTCTTTCTTAGGAATGATTAGTCTGCATGAATCACAAAATGCGAGAACGAATCCCCCAAAATACTAACCTTACATGTACCAGAGTACATGGAGGAAGAAATCCTAACATACTGGGAAGATAGACCATTGTTGATGAGATTATAGCCAGAGAAAATTCTTCTCCAGGATCCATTTTTCGCCCTGCCAATCCTCCAAGAAGACGTGATCTGCAGTCAATAGAAACACCCCCTCTCAAAACATCGTTCTCATCAAGGACTCAAGCTGAAGCTGAAATCGAAGCTGAATATTTGTCACCAAGAAATCAACAAGCAACACTGGAGAACATTGAAGATCAAGGAAGTATAGCTTGAAACAGGGAAAATATAGAAGAAGCTGTTTATTAGATCGACGGTCGGATAGTCACTAAGGAAGAGTGGGACACTGTTCACATTGAGTGGAGGGGGAGAGCACATATGGAGAATCAAGGAGATAATGAAGAAGAGCTCTACCAAGAGAATCCATAGAACAACGAGGATCAGGTAAACAATGAAAACACTATCTCTACCCTAGTTTTTCCTATTTCTGATGTTCCCACACGAGGGATGGCTCCTATGAAAAACATACCTCTCTCATCTCTCTAAAATTTTCATGGATTATCTACTAAATATCCGGATGAGTTTCTATTTGAATTTGAAATTTTGTGTAGAATCTATGACTACACTACCACTGCGCAGAAGCTTAAACTGTTTCCAACTACATTAAAAGGTAATGCGTTAAGATGGTTCATGAGCCTTGGAGGAGAAAACATTTCAACATGGGTACAAATGAGGCAAATTTTCCTGAACAAATACCAAGACTACTGTCAAACAAGGGAACAAAGAGAGGAACTGTTCAAAATGTCAAAGAAGGAGGACGAGACCCTTGAAGACTTTGTGGAGTGACTCCAATATAATCTACAATGGTCTAGCCATTTGGATGTGAGTAAGGACATTCTGAAAACCATTTTGCTAAAAGGGGTTAGAGAAGATTGTTTAGATATGCTGAATATGCTTGGCAAGGGAGATATATCTAAGGAATCCTATGAGGACATTGTAGTTCTCTGCAAAAGATGTTTTCGAGGATCTACAAGGAATAAGTCAACTACCAAGGATACTACTTTTTCAAGGGTACATAAATCAGCCAATGGAGGAGAAACAAGAGTAGAAATAGGTAATTTGTTAGAAAGTTTCAAAACAGAGATGATTACTCTTTTTCCTCACAAATGGATACTTTGTAGGTCAAACAGAAACAAGCAAAATTAGAGAAAGTATTATGCATTTTCTGTCCGAAATGTAGGAAGAAACATCCACCAAGGGAGTTCCCACTAAACAGTGTCCGGGTATTCCTTATTTGTGAATTAGACCATGCCACTGACCAGTGTCCTTCTCTACCAGGTGTAAAAGAATAAATGAAGGAAACTAATGAGGAGGCATAGGCTGTCTATCTAATAACAAAAAGGAGACAATGGCAACCAAGAGGTCAAGGTACGAATTCTCAATTCTCTCCTCCAACATTTAATTATTGGAACAATCAGCTACCATATGGCCAGATGAATGCCCCCCCTCCAAATCAAATGCCACCCTCTTATCAAGATCCCAATGCATGGTTACCTATGTCCCAGCAACAAAATCACTGTGGGAAATGGAACCCATACGGGAGAGGCCCTCAACAACAACTCAATTATCAAATCCATCACCAACCAGACTTCTTTCAACTATAGTTCCAACCTCCATACCAGCAACAACAACTGCAATTTCCTCCCAATAACTCACCAAAAAATCCTCCTTTACGACCTCAGATGCCTGTGCAACCTAACCCAAACCCAAATAACAAGGCTGTTCAAAACATAGACATACATAATGTGCCAACCTTATCTATTACTCATATGCCTTGTGATGAAATAAAATTAAGATCAGGGAGAGTAGTTGAGCCAATAGTTGAAGATGCTCCATCTTCAGAATTAGATAAGGAATAAGGGGAGAGACCATCTGCTAAAACAAAAGAAATTGACCAACCCATTCTAGAATCAACAGACCTACCATTCCCTGAAAGACTGAAAATTACCAAGCCTGTGGAATTACCATCTTTCAATCTCCTTGGAGAATTGTAAAATCTGCACGTTAATATTCCACTACTGCAAGCAATAAGGGATGTCCCTATTTATGCCAAGACTGTGAAGGACGTATCAGAAAACTTGGATGAAAACCTAAAGATCCCCTCACAGTGCATGTAGTGGGGGATTTTTCTAAGCTAATGTTAGGAAAAACTCCACCTATTAAATATGGCGACCCAGGAAACCCTACAGTCACAGTTAAAATTGGACAAATATCTATTCCACATGTACTAGTTGATTTAGGGGAAACAATTAACATTATGCCAATATAAAGTACATAATTGCTGCAACTCAGAACATAAATCCGACCTACTCCTACTGTTCTAGAATTAGCTGATCGCTCTACCATCAGACCAAAAGGATTAATCGATGATTTAGTTATTTCAGTAGACTCATGGGAGTATCCTGCTGATTTTGTCGTTTTGCAACCCAAATCCAGTCTGGGAGGCCATCCTCTAATTCTGGGATGACCATGGTTAGCTATAGCTGATGCTTTCATAGGTTGCAAATCTGGTTCTATGACCATCTCGGATGGTTATGACACAAAAAAACTTACCCTGTATCCTCATGCTACACCTAGTGCAGAACCTGAAAACTCTCTATGGATGGACATTGAGGATGAAAGTGCTTTGCCTGTGCTAACTATAGGAAAGGCCCTGAGTTTCAAAGATGATACAAAGGATGAGTTAATCAAATGCTTTATTTGTGACCCCTCTGCTGTTACACAACACACACACCACCAATTGATCAGAGTCTTTGACCCTATGGCCCAGGAAGAAATGAACTTGGAAATGTTCTCAGAAACTGCTGACAATCAGAGTAATTCAGCTGTAACAACAGTTGTTGTAACAACAAACACTGTAACAACAAATGATGAAACAACAACAACTGAATTGTTTCCAAGAGTCAGTTCTAAGAGCATCGCTGTAGAAATCGAACCCGGAAAAACCTTGAACATCAATCCCGATCTCTCCAACGCTGAAACTCGCCGATTGATGAATTTACTGACTGAACATAAAGAAGCATTTGCATGGGATTACATGGATATGAAAAGAATTCCCTCTAAACTATGCACCCACCATATATACATCAAAGAAGAATGCTGACCCATTTGCCAACCGCAAAGGAGGATGAACCCAAACCTTAAAGAAATTGTTAAGGAAGAACTTCAAAAACTTCTCAATGCCGGATTCATCTATCCTATATCAGACAAAGAGTGGGTATCACCGTTGGTTATTGTGCCTAAAAAGAATGGTAAGTGGAGAGTGTGTGTGGACTATAGAGCCTTGAATAAGGAAACGCAGAAGGATCATTTCCCTCTGCCATTTATTGATAAGGTTTTAGGTAACTTAGCCAGAAAAAATATTTTTCTTTCCTAGATGGATTTAGTGGCTATAACCAGATACAAATAGCCCCACAGGACCAAGATAAGACCACCTTTACTAGCCCTTGGGGTACATTTTCCTACAAGGTTCTCCCATTTGGCTTGTGTAACGCACCAGCCACTTTCCAGAGAGCCGTGATTGGTATTTTCTCTGATATGGTGAATGACTGTATGGAAATATTCATGGATGACTTTACACCTTATGGGACTGATTTCAAAGATACTTTGTCTAATCTGGAAAAAGTGCTCAAAAGATGTACACAGTCTCATCTTTCTTTAAGTACAAAAAAGTGCCATATGATGATGCCCGAAGGGGTAGTGCTGGGACACTTCATCTCTTATGCAGGGATTCAGGTAGATCGAGCCAAAATCTAGGTAATTTTGGACATTCCAACTCCATCAACTCAGAAAGAGGTAAGGATTTTTTTAGGACACGTCGGGTATTACATGAGATTCATTAAAAATTTCTTTAAACTTGCCTCTCCATTTTTTTTTTTACTAACAAAAGATGTTAACTTTCGTTGGACTAACGACTGTGAATTGTCCTTTGTATATCTTAAACAAAGATTGTCCTCAGCTCCCATCTTGAGAGGGCCCAATTGGGCTCTGCCTTTTCAAATTTCTTCATATGCCTCAGACACTGCAATTGGTGCAGTACTAGGGGAACAAGAGGAAAAAGAACCCTACGCTATCTACTATATCAACAAGAACATGGCTCCTGCTGAGTTAAATTACACAGTTACTAAAAGAAAATTCTTGGCAGTAGTATATGCAACCAATAAATTCAGGCATTATGTAACTGCTTACCCAACTTTTATTCATACTGATCATACAACCATTAAATATCTAATGAATAAACCTATTACTAATGCCCAAGTGACAAGATGGTTGTTACTATTGCAAGAATTTGACATCACTATAGTGGATATACCAGGAAAAGAAAATGTGGTTGCTGATTTTCTCTCGAGATTACATATAAATGATGATAATTCACTTGTAGATGATTCCTTTCATGATGAACATTTTTTTGCAGTATCTGCTCACTCACCTTGGTATGCAGACATTGCTAATTATTTGGTTGCAGGGAAGGTACCTCCACATCCATCTCCTCGAGAAAGAAGGAAAATTATTCAAAAGAGTGCTAGGTACAGTTGGATAGGAGGATACCTCTTCTACACAGGCCTGAACCAAGAAATCAAGAGATGTGTGAGGGATGATGAGGTTTATGATCTGTTGAAATCTTTCCATGATGGCCTTTGTGGGGGTCATTTTGCTAATAAAAGGACTGGGCATATAATTTTAAGGATGGGCTATTATTGGCCTAGCATATTTCAATATGCCAAGAAGTATGTCCAAACTTGTGACAGTTGCCAACGCATGGGTCAACCAACTCACAGGGATGAGATGCCACTCTAGTATCAGGTCGTGTTAGAGCCTTTTGAGAGATGGGCCATGGATTTTGTAGGACCATTCACCCACCTTCCAATCAGAAAGTCTATATATTGGTCTGTACAGATTACATGAACAAGTGGGTGGAGGCAAAAGCACTTATCAGAGCATTAGAAGAGGCTGTCTTAGCATTCTTGTTTGAAGATATATTTGTTAGGTTTGGCGTTCCCAGAGAATTGGTCACTTACGGAGGACCCCCTTTCACATCACATAAATTTGAAGCTATACTTAGTAAATATCATGTTTTACATAGAATAACTTCTCCATACCATCCACAAGGCAATGTCCAAGTGGAAAGCACCAACAAAGTTATCGAAGCCATTCTTAGTAAAACAGTGAGAGAAAATCGTAGGGATTGGTCTGACAGATTGCATGAAGCTCTATGGGCTTATCGAACTACTTGGAGGAGCACAACTGGTTTTTCTCCTTACAAGTTGGTATATGGAAAAATCCCCGTTTTTCTCATTGAATTCGAAATCAAAACCTTAAGAACTGCATCAACAATCAACCTTGACCTGACTATGGCACATAAAGCCAGACTACAACAACTCAATGAGCTTGATGAAAAGTGTTTGGACGCCATCCATCAAACCACAACGATTCAACAACAAAGAACAAAATGGCATGACCGAGTCATCAAGAAGAAATTATTCCAGAAAGGAGATTGGGCTCTGTTGTATGATTCACGCTTTAAGGAACTTCAAGGTAAATTGCATACACGATGGCTAGGGCCTTACGAGGTAGACACCATTTTTCCCAATGGGACAGTCCGGTTGATTACTAATGATGGATCCAATACACACTTACATGCAAATGGTCATCGCTTGCATCTGTATCAACGTCCACTGTCCAAGACCGAATTCAAAACTAGCTGTACAATTGATACAAATTATCAGATTTTAAACAGAAAGGAGCTTGCTCCTTCCCCTTCTGAACTTTATGACTTATTTTTCTCAGACCTTGTATATAAATAATCTCAGCAAAATTTGCATTTCTCTGTTTTTAGTTGAAATTTCTCTATTTTCTTTACTATGCTAATAAAGCTTTGAAAGGCATCAGGCAATTATGTGTGTGCAGGTAGATTTATGAACATAAAGGAATGATTAGTTCATGGAAGTTGAAAAACTTCCTAGAATCGAAGTAAGGTAGCGTTCGATCGATTTCTATGCTATTACAACTTCTTCCGATAAATTGGTCGATTTCTATGTTGTTACACCTTCTTCCGATAAATTGGCTGATTTCAATGCTGTTACACCTTCTTCCGATAAATTTTTCGATTTCTATGCTGTTACACCTTCTTTCGATAAATTGGTCGATTTCAATGTTGTTACACCTACCTCCGCCATTTGTTTTGAAAAAGAACCCGCTGATAGACTAATTACTAAAATTATTTCTTGCCACTTCATTCTTTCTTTTTTGCCTTTTTGCCTATTTTGTGGCTCCAACCCTCCAATATTTCATGCAACAACACCACTGATTAGACAATACTGATGATTTCTATCTGAAAGTGCTGCTTCATTATGACGTGACTTCACATTCGACGATTTCCAGTTGGCTAACTATAGTAAGGACTACGTCTCTGCACAAGTTGTCATTTCTCTCATGATCCTTCATCATGTCAACTATTCCGCGCCACTCAGATGGCGGTTGGATTGTGTGATTACTCCGACAGGTCGTTATGTGTGGTAAGATTTGAGGTACGTGATTAATCCTAAGTGTTAAAGTAATGAAGATATAAAAGCACGATTTCCTATTTACTAACCAGTTACACCTAGAGCCAATCCACTTAGTTGGGGGGGAAAAACGTAAATCTAGCCGTTCATTCTGAATTTTACACACACCTCCACCACCTTTCCACCCACACTTCTTTTAACTATCTTTCTACAAACCATGTTCGAGATTATTGTGTCTCTGATTTAGGTGATAGTTTCTCCTCCTACGTGCTTATTAGACTCTCAAGCCACATCATGGGAGGATCAACTGTGAGATATGAACTCGCAACTCTGGACAGCTTGCTGCTACACCCAAAGGCCTACCAAATATTTCTTCAGGCCGACTGGATATCGTATTTTAAGAAGTTGAAAGAGTTTAGTGAGAACAAGGTATTGGAGTTTAGTTAGAATCTTACTGAAGGGTATTGAATGGTGAATGGGGTAAGGATTCTAGTATCAAAATCAAACATTGCTACTGTAACAATAATGCCAAGAACAAGAGACCAATGATTTAATAGAAAAACACATCTTCTGTATGCACATAAGGGGTTCCTCTTCAACACTGAGCAAGTTCAAACCAAGGGCAGAGGTGTAGACATCAATTCCTTACAAGAGCCATGGGGGAAAGTCACATAATTTCTTAAAAGGTACATTACCTGCGAAGGCTGATACCAAGTTGTTTATTTTTCTGATTTCATATTATTATCACATCTGCAACATCAAAAATTGATAAAAATTCCTTATTTTCTTCTCCATTCATTGCATAACATGGCCTGTTTTGTAAAAAAATCTAAGAACCCCAAGAAATGCGTTTCTAATCATAGACTCATCGGCCTATTAATTCGCAAAGGTATGGTCATTTCCAATAACCCATTACTTGCTACAACAAACTAGCCACAGTCTGAAAATACATAAAGGATTGTACCAGTCCTTCAAAATGAAACCCATGGACCTCTTCCAGAGCCTCTTCCCTCGTCTACAACAACAGTCCAAACCCCTACTATTGCTGTCTATAAGATGAATCAGAAAAGAAAACGTATAACCCGAAGCCATCCTGGCACTAGACAGACAAGCCTCAATGAATTTGCATTACAACAGCCTGTAGCTGTGGATGAACAAGAAAATGAAGAGCCAACCACTTGACCAAAACATGTGTCACAACACTTGGCTACAACATCGATTATTGAAATCCTACCCCTTGCCTCTGACAAGAAAACCCCTGCTCCTATCTCTGCATTACCTAAAAAGAAAGCAAGGATAGCACGGTCCACTATAACATCAAGACCACTTACCTCCTCTACTGTGGCACCAACAATCACACAGAACCCTCCTATTGTTGCTGCAGTCGATTAAGCGCCTACTATCATTACTTGTGCATCTTCACAGAAAAGGAAATGTCCATTCAAAGGAAAACCTTAGAGATCCCTTGATCAAATTGGATCAACAACAAATCAGAACCCTCTGGCTCCTGTGACAGAGAATTCTACAGAGGTACGAATACTAGGTTTTACTTTATGCACAGAACTCTAGGAAACTATCTTCTCCTTTCAAAATGAATGTACCCAATTCCCAGCAGAATCATCGGTGCCACCTGATGATTCTGCACATCCTATGTCCATTGACGATGTCCAGATCATCGCAGACCCCAATATACAAGAATATCCTCCTTGTGTGCTTGAGGAAGAACACCCTGTTCCTCCTCTGGAAACGAAGAAGAAAACAACTACTTTCGTTTCTATGTTACCCAGGAGAAGAATCAGGTCCACCAGGTCTGTCGAAGCTGAAATTGGATGGCAAGATATGGAGCAGACTATTCCTATTCTTCGTCCACTATCCTCTATGGTTGATACAGGGATGGTTCCACAAGATCCAACTGTCCATGTTGAGACTAATCCACAAGAACCAGTCTTGACAGATACAACTGCTACACCAGAACCATCTTCTCCACAAAATATTGTCCCACCAAAACTAGTAATATCGAAACCAACTGACAATGTCGAGACTGTTCCAAAAGAACCAGTCCTGATAAACACAGATGTTACACAAGAACCAACTACCCATGTCGAGACTGATCCACAAGAACCAGTCCTGACAAACACAACTGTTACACAAGAACCAACTACACAACAAGCTGAGGATGTGCCACTTGCCCAATTATTTGCCCAAATAGAGAAAAAGATCAAGAATATAGAAAATTCCAAGATCGCTGCACTAATAACTGAGAATGATATCCTGAAAGGAGAGTTAAAAACCCTGAAACAAGAGGTGGCAACTGCTCGACAGAAAAATCCAGATGGGATAACCTTGGACATCCTAGCACTGAAAAAATATGTTATGGGAAGAAACAAAGAACTCATGTGTTTTGAGTGTGAAAACATTTACTATGAGGCAGGATATGAGGTAGTCAAAGTTCCAATCGCTACAGGACCAACAACTGTCTCAGTCAAGACTGAGCATGAACTTACTGCTACACAAAAATCAATAAAACAAAGGATATCTCATCGTCATAAATCAACTGCTGGTATACCAGAAGCTTGCAAACAAGAATCTTTGTTTCCTTCACAAGTTGTTACTCGAGCAACTCAAACTGCTTCTGTTCTCAAGAATAAAGAAACTCAAACAGATTGTTGACACAACAGATTTTCCTTTTTGACACAACATTGTTCAATACCGACACTTAGAAATTTTGCACTGGAGGAGATAGTTATCTACTTCAGTTACACAGTAAGGTTTGAATGTGTTTTGCATGAGGACATGCAAGGTCTTCAGTTGGGGGGTATGTTAGGACCCAAAAATGTTCCTTTTTTCACTACATCTTTTGAACATTCAACCTTCTCATTCCTAAGCTAAATGACTATTATAATGAGTACAAAGACCCTTTTTCCCAAGGTATGAACTATTCATCTTGCTTTTATATTTTGATTTACTTAGCATGTTTGATTGGTAACGTTCACATATTTTACCCATGAAATGATTTAACTAATTATCAAAATGTTAGAACAACCCACTTTGAGAAACTTGCTGTTGTTATAGCTATGCGCATATCCTGGAAGCTGTTACATGACTTCTGCAATGGATGCCACCAATCCTAGAAGATGTTACATGAATTCTGCAACGGATGCCACCGATCTTGGAAGTTGTTACATGACTTCTGCAATGGATGCCACCAATCGTAGAAGCTATTACACAACTACTACAACATAAGCCTGTTAATATTGGAAGCTGTTACAACAGATTCCACCAGTCCTGTTGTTTTACGATTGCTGCAACACTTGCTGATTAGTTATGCTGGCTCACGATGTTGATCAAGAAGAATTCTATATTTTGTATTATTGATATCTAACGAACATATTGAGAATCAGGGATTCTCAAGATTGTTCTTTTTTTGAACACTGATTGAATCTGACTTTAAATAGTAGAGCTTTTCTAATGTAAAGGGTTGTTAGTCTTTTTCCTTTGACAAAAAAAGAAAGAAAAGTAGCGCTTATTGTACTCAAACATTTTATGGCAATTGAATGAAAGAGTGGATTGCATTTCTTTAGCAGACTGTAACCTATCTCTTTGAGTGGATTTAGTGAGAAGGAAAGGGCCCACCTTCCTCACCGATTCCCCTCTATTTCAAATTCTAGATTAGTTATTTTAATTGCGAATGATTTAACTGTTAGATATTTATAGAATACAACTGTTGTTATAGTTTAGTTCCTTCTTGGTAAATGCGCATAAACTTGTCTTATGAGAATTAGAAATCAGTTGTTGAACATTGCTGGAGAACTGCTTTCCCTTTTTCTGCATTAGGTTAAAATCTTGTTTTGGAGAAATAAAAGTGTGAAGTAGCTTCTTGCAATAAGTAGATTTCCTTTTTGCAATAGTATAGAGTTTCTTCCAAAAGTAAATTAGAAAGTTAGATTAGGGTAGGCAATTCATGGTTTTTATATTCATCAGTTTAGATTGCAATTATGACTTTAAATTTTGTAGCACTCCAGCTGTATCAGAACAACTGCGTTAGTGACATTGTTTGTTTGTTTTGTTAAAAAGAACTTCCCTACTACAATTAGATTAGAGATGCTTTCATAATCTAGCATAGACTGTGCAGAATTATCTTGAAATAACAGACTTCCCTGGGTTGACAATTTATATTGAACACTTTTATTTTCCATTCAATTAGACAATCAAAGTGCCCAACACCAATTATCCATTTATAACTTATCATTCAAAACACATAATATGTTGTGTGAGTTTTTATTCACTTCTTTTTAGTATTCCCCATGTTTTTAGCCCAACATGACTTTGATACCATATTAAATTTAAAGAGGATGTAGACAAAGAGGAGAGAGTTGCAAACTATTTTTTGGAAGAATCATTCACTTCCATAAGGTTACACATACATTTAAAGGTTGAAATGACTTCTGATTTCATCTTTCTAACTTTACTTTTCAATTTCCCAACTTAATTTCCCAACTTATTAACTGGACACTTCATGTACCTCCAATTGGAAGCCACTACCACACTGTATATATTTATGTACGATAAATTATATCATACATATAATCAATATTTCTTACTACCTTTCCCTTAATGATCAAAATGACATATTCATTTTATTAAGTCCTCTTGCAATACTAACCTTTGGTATAATGCCAATTCCTTTGCCTCATTATTGGTAGCAACACCAATCCCCCATCCAAAACATAGTTTTTGGGTGTCCTCCCCTCCCCTCTTGCCCCCACACTTGCCTCCCTTGTTGCTATTGTTTGTTAATGACATAAAATCCAAGGTTTTTATGTAAAAGTTGATATTTGACGAGTTATTGTGGAATAATATAGCATTTATATGTCAATGTTGATATTCGACGAGTTATTATTGTTGGATTACTGAGAGGAGGGTGAATCAGTAATAGAGAAATTTAATCATTTTTAACCATAAAATGCAAGTGTTATATCAATGTAGAATTATCATCCAATAGTTGCAGAGTAAATAAACAATGAACAAATGAGAAATCATACATATACACAATACATCAATGTTTTTACGTGGAAACCCAATGTGGGAGAAAACCACACAATACTTTCTCTTATATGTCTTTAAGAATTACATTCATTGGAAGCACCAAATTCCTTTGTTTTCCAGCTACAACTGGAAGGAGGCTCGAACCCCCTAGTTTCTTAGGCTACAACCTGAGAGAATCTCCAACTCCCTAATTCTCTGGCTACAACTAGAAGGTGGCTACAACCCCCTATTTTTTTCAGCTACGACCGGAAGGTGGCTACAACCACCTGTCCTTGCCTCGTCCAACCACCCTAACGTAGAAGTAGAATGATGGAACCATTGTCACACTATCACTGTGAGATATACTGCTGTAAACCTGTACCAAACAACCTATAACAACCTGTAATCAACTTGTACCATAAACAAGTGCATCAACCATGCACCAACTTGTACCATCAACGAGTGCATCAACCATGCACCAAATATGTACCAATCATGCAT
>WSFP011483527.1:0-15808 GCA_009831015.1 Picea engelmannii | reverse complement strand
CACTTGAGAGTTTCTTAAGCTCTTCCTCAATGAGACAACCTCTTGTTCAAGTTTCTCACAATCTTTTTCTTTCTTTATCATTTGGACCTTCTTTACTTATGCTATTCTTCTTGCTTCTTCGAGTAGCGTTTTCAAGGAAATGGTTTCTTCCCTTAGTTTCTGAAAGTCTTCTAATTGTTTCTTTAAGCTTACAACTGTCTTTTCATAACTACCCAATTCTCTTCTTAGTTTTCTAAGCGTGTCTTTGAGCTTGCTATTTTCAATCTCAACATGCTTCAATTTTTTAAGATTCGCATCTTCTTGTTGAATCATTTCTACTTCCTGATTTTATTCTTCTTTATTGTCATCTCTTTCAATACTTGGATGAGGAAATTCAAATTCAACATGTCCTACTCCTTCACAATTAAAGAAAAAGAACCGACCTCTATTTTCTTCTTTGAAATCTGAGATTTGTAATCTTGTTCAACTTCTTCTGGTTCTTAACTTGCATAAATTTCTTGTAGCTTGTCCCAAATCTCTTTTGATGATGCACATGATCCCACCTTGGATTTCACTGAATCTGTCAATCCATCAAGGATGGTATCTATTGTCAATTTGTTGTTCCTTTTTGCTTGCTTCTGAGCTGCAGTCTTTGGTTTCCTCAAAGCATTATATCCTGAAGCAACTGATAACCAAATATCTTCCCCAAGAGATTTCAAGTAAGTTTCCATTATATTTTTTCCAGTATTCAAAATTGCTTCCATCAAATGGTGGAATCCCATTTGGAATGTTGCCTTTCATTTTTTCATAGGATCTTCCTTCCAATGGTTAAACTATACTGAAGGTAACCCGCTCTGATACCAATTGTTGATACTGAGAGGGGGGTGAATCATTATCAAGTACAATTTAAAACCTTTTCAACTTGTACTTAAACCATTCAATTATATCCAATGATCAATTAAAAATATTATAAGAGTTACACCAATACACCACAATACAGCATGCACAATATATGAGAAATAATCAATAGTTATTATTCAAGCGAAGTAATGACTTCCAAAGCTAGCTACAACTTCCAAATGTAAAGGGAGGGATAAACCTCCAAGAGGAAGATACAATCCTCCAATATAAAGAGATATTTGAACTCTCCATCTTTACCCCTTCCTTCTACCCAAGAATATACGAGAGAAAATAAAACTTCACATTAAATCATCACCATCAACCAATCATCACATAGAACATGATAATGCTTCTTGAGCCTTCTTCAATTTATGCAATTATTCAATTCTTGGAGTACTCTGATCCTATAGACAAAATTACGCAATGTATTCTCTAAAACACCTCCAAGTTTCACTCCTTGAGTCCTCCCCAAAAATAATTTATAGAAAGAATGGTAGACTTTATTCAATTTTGGTCTATTCAGGAGAGTGAACTTGCATAGAATTCCCTGAGATCAATATTTAACATCCGATTATGAACCTCACACACACAAAAAAAAAAAATTGTACTATTTCCAATGAAATTTGTCCCACTTCATTTGGATTCTCTATGAAAACATTATGACTATTTTACCCAGAACACCAGTTTATTGACTAGCTTCAGGACTAGTCACAAACCCTATCTTCCACAGAGTGTATATCCATAATTATAGTGAATAAAGATATCAAATTTTTACCATAGGTACCTTGATATGTATTCTCAATACCATAGCAATTTCACCATCTGAATCGTTCTAGAAAAAAGTTATAGCAAAAATGGTAAGATGACCTGAAAATAACATACCTTAGAACACATCACCAAAAGACTTCATCCTCCCTTGAAATCTGGCCTTGTTTACTTATGGTTTCCTATGAAATTCAACTTGTATAAAATGACTGTATAATGATGTGTATTTATACCATTTATGTCACTTCCTTTTAAAATTAGGGCCGACCTGATACTTTCTTATTTTGTAACTATTTTCTTTAATTATCTTCAAGGCCTACATATACTTCCTTCTTCAATTCACTTTGTCATCTTCAAAAATTCATTTATCCTCAACCATGAGGATCCACGTGACGTGCCACATACCACTGGAAACAACATGATGTATAATATCCATCCATGGGTGTTGTATATGCATGTGAATTTTCCTTCATGTCCAAATACCTTCATCAATCTTGCGGTCCAAAACCCATGACTAGGGTTGACATCAATGACAACAACCAATCTTCCAATAGAATCTTCTCAAACTCTGACCATTTGACGAAGAGTTCCTCGCATGTGTTGGCATACAGGAATCTTTGTTGGTCCATCGGGGCCTAAAGGATCTTCTTTATCTCCACTACCCATGCTCGATACTTGACTACTTTAACACTTAACTGTTGTAACACTATTCGAGCCTTGATCAGGTGCTCCATGAACTGCTATACTTGACATGGTGCCATGTTTTACCACATTTTCTATCTCAGCAGTCCACCATGAGTCTTGTTCTACATGTAGTTTGACTATGTCATGCATGTCGACAAATTCCTTGAGTGCGTCGAATTCTTGGAGACCAATGTCTCTCATCACCTAATTGATCTTGGTCCAGCTCCTTTCGCAATCAACCCATTTCTCTTGGATTTCCCACTGAGGTTATTCGTCCATCTTCACCCAGTATTTGGTCGACTTCCTTATATGGTCAATGTTGTTGTCCCTTATCACTTGAATTCCATGCTCTTCAGAGTCTCATCCTTTTTTAACCGCGTTGATGTAATCAATTCTTTCCACGGCTTGTGGGCCTTCTCATACCATTTGTCCATGTCTTTACACATTGCTAGCACCATAAGGGTGTCTTCTTGGAAATCAATTATTCCTGCAGTGAAAAGGTGCCACTCACTTGTGAATTTGTTGTAGGCATCCTAGAATTCACTTCTCAAGAATACAGTGGCCTGTGTGGAGTCCTCATAATATTTCTCCAAATGGCACAGATGCTCCAACTCCTTTAGCACATCTGATAACTCCTCTTCATCTTTCCTTTCTCTATCTAGGGAAGTGTATGTGATTCCATCCCTGCGCCGATAAGTGTAAATTATAACCTTGTACAATATCTACTGCAAACTAATATTCAGAAAATAATAGAAAAGATACAATGGCAAATACAAACATTACACAGAGATTTTTCACCTGGAAACCAAAACCGGGAAAACCAACATATATTATATTCATACATTGTGTTACATTATTTACAATAAAATATACATATAGGAGCCAGCGGCATCAAAAACCCTAACCCAATGACCTGGATTACTCCAAAACCCTTATTCCTTAACCGGAAATAGAAAACCATCGGCAAAAAACCATGTGCTGGAAAACCACCTAATATCATGTGGTCCCGGAAATATGTCATCCCGGTAATATGTCATCCCGAAAATATGTCGTCACGGAAATATGTCATCCTGGAAATATGTCGTCCCGGAAATTGTGCGAGGTATGTAGAAATAGACATCGCCTTGGTGAATGTTATTATATGCAAAATATGTTCAGACACCCACCAATATTTATTGCACATTCTGTAAATCTATGGGGCATGATGAGAAGGATTGTAGGGCTTATGACCTCATGCATTAAAGTTCAATGGATGTATATAGAATTCAAGGAGAATTATAGTCAAAAGGAAATGTTGTGCAGTTCAATTCCCCAAGAAGAGGAAACTTCAACCCTTGTGGTGGGTTCAGAGGAAGAGAACAAGGAGGAGGTTGTTGGGTATGTGTTATATTCTTTGTCGGGCGCACAGGGGGGTGCAGGGGGGCGGAGCCCCCTACGCGGGGGTTCGGGGGCAGCGCCCCCGAAAAAAAATAATTTGGGCCGACATATTTTCACCGGTTTCGGGCCGACATATTATCCCCGGGCCGACATATTTTCGGGACGACATATTTCCGGGACCACATGATATTAGGTGGTTTTCGACACATGGTTTTTGCCGATGGTTTTCTATTTCCGGTTAACGAATTAAGTTTTTTGACTAATCCAGGTCATTGGGTTAGGGTTTTGGATGTCGCTGGATCATATATGTATATTGTATTGTAAACAATGTAACACAATGTGTATCAATATAATATATTTTGGTTTTCCCGGTTTGGGTTTCCAGGTGAAAAATCTCTGTGTAATGTTTGTGTTTGCCATTGTATCTTTTCTGTTCTTTTCTGAATATCAGTTTGCAGTAGATATTGTACAAGGTTAGAATTTACAGAGGCATGGGTTGAGGTTGAGGTCAGATTATTTTCTATAACTGTGCCTGGCTAGGTCATTTGGCAAGGGATTGTCAGAACCCTTGTACTACTTGTAGCTATTGTAATTCATTTGACCATGTCATTGAAGACTATCCAGTATTGTTAGCTAAAGTTCAGGAAAGACGAGGTGGAAACTAGCAAGTCCAACTAATATCAGTTGAACCTCGTGATGAGGAACCCAGAGTCAATGTTATTACTAGAGGAGACACTATCACAGGAGAATATAGGGTGACTCTAGGAAAGACTGAAGATGGATCAGGGATCAAAAGAGATTCAAAGAAATCACCAATGTTTGATCCAAGAAAATAAAAGCATACTTTTGATGAAGCAAGAAGAGAATTTGTAGGTGAACATGCTTCTTCAGCATGGGCACAACCAGAAGTAAGGGAATGTAAAATACCTCTAGCATTTGATCATTCTTCCCCACCGAGACAAGGAAAATAGGTAAGCAATCTTGTGGACTTATTGTATACTTGTATTAATTTGATTAAGGATAAAAGAGTTGTGTGGGAACTATAACACCTGATAAGACAGTATGAAATTGGAAGAGTATATCCTCTATTGAGTAGAGTTGTGAATCAAGTATCTAGAAAAAAGAGGACAAGCAAGGAACTGCACCTTAGTGCTCAGATTGGAGACTACAACATAGATTATGTGGTCCTCGACCTGGGATCAAAAGTAAATGTTATGACAAAGAAGACTTGGGAATTGATGGGAAAACCTAAGTTGATTTACTCTCCTATTAGGATCAGGATGGCTAATTAGCAGGTGGTATCCCCTTTGGAAGACTAGAGCATGTCCCTGTGGACATCGATGGAGTGAGGACATTTGCAGACTTCGAAGTAATCGATATTGTGGATGATAGTTGTCCCTATCCTACATTGTTGGGTATTGATTGGGTTTTGACAATTTGATTGTTGTTGATCTAAAAAGGAGAAGAATGATGTTTGAAGGTGATGGCCTTAGGGTCATTTCACCTCTCGATCCTGATGAAGGTCACAGATAAACAAAACCTATAAGAGAATTAGATTGTGCCTATGAGCTAGAGAACATATATAAACTAAAAATAGGACAACAATATTATATTAATCGTACAGTAGATGGAAATCTAAGTTGGAGAAGTGAAAGTGCATGCTCCTCAGATTCAGAAGAAGCATTGGAAAATTGGAAGAACAAAATGTATGAAGTCTCTACGTGGAGGTGTGCTAGATTGACTAAGGCAGTTCATTGGATTGGCACATAAGTAATTAATCTTCCTAAATTTGATGGATTTAATAATTTAGAGACATTTATATTTGAATTTGAAGGAATTGTACCAGTACAACAGAGGTTGTTGGCACTAGACGAAGCCTTGAAATCAATGCTAGCTAGATGATGGGAAACACACAAGAAGAACATCGTGAAGTGGGTACAATGTCACACCTTATTGACAGTGCACTTTTCAGAACAAGATGAAGGTTTTGAAGTTCAATACATGGGTCAGAGTTGTCCTAAGAACCATGTGTGAAGCTGTGAGGAAGCCTGGAATAGCATTCCTAAAGAACAGTGGGTACATAAGTTCATTAACACCTTATATACTACGCCTATCAACTGGTATCTTCAAGTAGAACTGTGCTTAGTCACTAAATATTGGTATGGTATGACCCAGAAATTTATAGCTACATTCCTATTTGAAATTCACTACCCCACAATAGATCCATCTTTACAAATTGTAAGACAGAAGGTCTTTAAGGAGGCACCTAACCCCCCTCTTGAACAAGAAGAAGATGAATGGACTGCGCCTCTTCAGTGGTTACAAGGTTGTTATAATATTAATGTTGATGAGGATGATGACCCTAGGAATGTAAAAATTTCAGAAACTGAAGGACAGAGAGACATAGAAGGGCCAGGGATTGAATTACCTTTTGTTGGGAAGCCTATTAAAATTAAGAAGGTTAATATTGGAATAGAGAAAGCACCTAAGTTGGAAAATGTTGGAGATTATTGGGATGATACTACTATTAGTAAGATTATAGAACTATTGCATGAGTATAAGGACTTGTTTCCAACCAAGTTCACAGACATGAAGGGAATTAAAGGGCCCATGGGAGAAATGAAGATTCCTTTGAAAGCAAATGCAAGGCATGTCAAGTAGAGGCCTTATAGACTGAATCCCACATACAAGAAGAAAGTTAAAATTGAATTAGATAGAATGATGGAAGCAGGAATTATAGAACCAGTTGAAGAATCTGAATGGATCAACCCTATGGTGGTCCAAGATAAGAAGACAAGAGAAATCAGAATCTATGTAGATCTAAGGAAATTGAATGATGCATGTTTACATGATCCATTTCCTACACCTTTTACTGATGAAGTTCTAGATAATGTAGGAGGACAGGAAGTTTATTCATTCACAAATGGATTTTCAGGCTATCAATAGATCAAAATTGCTAAGGAGGAAAGACATAAGACCACATTTGCAACAGAATGGGGTTCTTTTCAGTACACTGTGATGCCTTTTGTCTTGAAGAATGCACCAGCCATCTTTTCCAGGGTGGTGTTCGAAGAATTTAAGGAACTTTTACATACGTTTTTGGAGGCATACTTTGATGGTTGGACTATTTTTAGTCTATTGAAAAATCATATTGAATGTTTGAGATTAATGTTGGATAAGTGCAGGAAATTTCAGATTGCCCTGAACTTGAAGAATTGTATTTTCTTTTCACCTTTTGGAGTGTTGTTAGGACACATATTGTGCAAGCAGGGGTTGTTGGTAGATCCTTCCAATATTGTTATCATTGTTGATATACCTCCTCCTACTTCGGTTAGATAGTTGCGCACTACATTGGGACACACTAGATACTACATAAAGTTTATTAAGGGCTACGCACAGATAACAACACCTATGGAGAATCTATTAAAGAAGGATAGTAAGTTTCAATGGACAGACGAATGCCAAGAGAGCTTCAACACATTAAAGAAGAAAATGGTCACTGTGCCTATTTTGTTTTTTCCATATTGGAGTAAGGAATTCCATGCTCATGTTGATGCTTCATCCATTTCACTAGGAGCGGTTTTAGCACAACTAGGTGCATGAGATATTGAACACCCTATAGCCTTTGCTAGCAGGAATCTTTCTACATATAAAATGAATTATACTACCACTGAAAGAGAAGGCTTGGATATGGTATATGCACTGCAAAAGTTTAGACACTACTTGTTGGGAGGAAATTTTAAGATGTTTATTGACCATTATGCATTGAAGTACTTAGTCAGCAAGACAGTGTTGGGGGAAAGAATATGCAAATGGCTATTATTATTCTAGGAGTATGAATTTGAGATTGTGGCCAAGCCAGGGAGAATGAATAAGGGACTTGGCCACTTATCCAGTTTAGAAAATGGAGAGGAACCTACCAGTTTAGATGATACACTACCAGATGCACAGTTGTTGGCCATCAGGAAAGTCAATGATCACCTCATTGAGATAGTCCAGTTCTTGTCCACAGGAATGGAACCTCACGAGTACACAGTTATTCAAAGAAATAGTTGGTAGTTCGCGCTGCAGATTTTCAAATTATAACTGGACAGTTATATAAGATGGGACCAAATGAGATCTTGAGGAGATGTGTTATGCAGTCATAAATACCATTGATTCTTGTAGAAGCACATGACAGCATCACAGGAGTACATTATGTAGGGAAAGCAACAATGCAGAAGGTTCTCATAGATGGCCTCTGGTGGCCCACTTTACATAAGGATGCTAAGGAATACTACAGAGCCTGCAATGTATGCCAAAGAGTAAGGAAGCCTTATAGAAGGGATGAGATGCCTTTAGAACCTCAATTAACTTTATAATAATTTGAGAAATTAGCTATTGACCTTGTGGGACCGATCAACCCACAACGAAAGTGCACAACAACTAGATATATCACCACTGCTACAAAGTATTTGACAAGATGGGCAGAATCAAGAGAAGTTAAAGATTATAGTGCAACTACAGTTGTGCAGTTCATATTTGATGACATCATATCCAGATTTGGATGCCCGAAGATCCTTATGAGTGATCAAGGCACATACTTCATTAACAAAACTTTTGAATCCTTGACTCAGGAGTTCGAAGTTCACCATCATAAGAGCACACCATACCACCCACAAGCGAAGGGTATAGTCGAATCTTTCAATAAGATTTTGGAAACAACATTGACTAAGATTGATTTGCAGTGTTAACAGGGATGATTGGGATTTGATAATTCTAGCAGTGTTATGGGATTATCGAACTACCTACAAAAATTTAACAATGCAGACCCCCTTCAAGTTAGTTTATGGCCTGGACGTAGTGGTGCCTATGGAATATTTCGTTCATAGTTTACAAATTGAATCATTTGTAGGTGTGGATAACACAGGCATTGTTCAATACAGGATCGCGCAGTTAATGGAACTAGAGGAAGACAGGTTCATTGCAGGATTTCATCAACAGGTACAAAATGAATGAGAAAAATCTTACCATGATAGACACATCAAGAAGAAAGCATTTAAACAAGGATATTTGGTACTTTTATATGATAGCAAGTTAATGAAGCATCCAATAAAGTTTAGGACACATTGGCTTGGGCCATTTAAGGTTTTCTATGTTAAAGAAGGTGGAGATGCGCAGTTGAATAATCTTAATGGGAGTCGATTGAAGTAGTATTGTGACAACCAACTTCCTAGCAACTCTCAGTAAAAGCAAAGGAAGAAGGGTCTAGGTTCTGGGTGCAATTGAAACTGGGTAACAGACACAGAAAAGACAGTTTTCACATGGTATGTAGGGACATAGCAGAAAGCACAGGCTGCTCTGCGCAGTCTGTAGTTGAAGTAATAAAGAAGGCTCAACCCTGTAGTGACTCAGGACTAGTCACATGTGACTGTTGGGGGCCTGGTGTCCCTTGGTCATGTATGACGGAAGAAAGAGAAGATTAAGGAAGAAGAAAGACAGTGTGAAGTGTGCAAAAGGCACAAAAACCGAGCAAGGGTTGAAGTGGTTAAAGAAGCAAAAAAGAAGGAACAAAGTAAAGGAAAGCAAGTCTTTGAAAGACAAGATCAAGGAAGAAAAAGACATAAAGAAGATAGATCGTGGAAAAGTCAACAAATGGAAGAGGATAATAATGGGTGCTTTGGAGTACCTCATGGAGAAGAAGGAATAATAGATCGACGAAGTCCTTAAAATGTTGGTTATGTGGACCTAGGGTTTTGGCACCTGGGCTTCGGTCTAGGGTTGTCTAAGAGTCATGGAATGTATAAATAGAGGTCTAGAAGAGTTGAGAGGGGGTGATAGTGATATTTGAGATGTAAAAGTGTTATATTTTAGTGTATTCTTATATTTTGGATCTTCAGTTGGGTGCGAAGATCAACCTTGCAGTTGGGTGCACAGGGAGAGGGAATAAAGAGGAAGAGAGAGAATGATATGTAGCTAAGTGCACAGATAGAACTGTATATTTTCATCTATTCTATAAATAAACACAGTTATGTGGATGTAGCCCTAGGGGGAGGGTGAACCACGTAAAATATTGTTGTTCTATGTGATTGATGCCTTCCTATTTACTATTATTTCACTGTTATTGTTCATGTTGAATATAAGAAGATATAACCTAATTCGTGAAGTTAGCATAATACTGTTAAGAACCTCTAGGTTATTTGGCATTGTTGTTTTGGAATCATCTTGCATCTCCTCTAGTTGTAGACACGTGTGTCCTGCAACCCCCCTATTGCAACTTCATGTGAGACTTCATCTTCTTTGTAGGTATTTTCGTAAGGGCCAGTAGTTAGGGTTTGTTGGTGCATTGTTAGAGTTGAACCCTGGGTCTGCCCCTGTGCCAATAGAGGTGTGACTAGGACCTAGGGAACCAAAAATGACTCAGGATAGAACTAGACTGTACGACCCTCTTACATGGTAAGGACACATGAAGTTCGAGACCAGTGACTTAATTCACTTGTATTAATCGGAGTCAGGAATTTCCTTAAGCTATTTGTTATAAAACCAAATCCTATCTTACCGATGCCAAAAAGTGCCTAGGACCGACGATCTATGGTAAACCTACCCAAGTTCTCTCAGATCGGCTCCCTCAAAAAATTCTCGATGCCGAAAACACATCAGGGATCGACGATAGTAGATAACCTTATCGTGGTCTAAATGTTTGTTGTGATCCTTTTGTAGTTTCCCCGATCCCTATAAAGTGCGTCGGCCATTGGCTATCGACAATTTCTTTATGTCCTTTGTTAATGTCTGTCTTCCTTGTATTTTACCGATGCCGAAGGGGATCGACTATCTCTCGAACCTTTATATGAAAAACTTATGTAAACCAAAAATTCATTTTTTCGACGCCGATGAGCATCAGCACTTGATGACTGTTGTTTTACGTGTGGTTCCTTTACTTGCTTTCATTCTTTTCGATGTCAAACCTGGGTGCGTTAGGTGCAGTTTTTGGTTGTTGATTATTAATTCAAGTGTTAAGGTCTTTTATTCATGAGGTTTCATAAGTTCAAAAAAACCTAAATAGGTGATGAGATTCATGAAAACAAACAAAGATAAAACATTTTCGAAAATGAAATCGAGTCAGATAGTGTAGAAAACAAGTGGTACCCAAAAAGTGACAAAATTTGATAAGGCTTTTTAGGGTGTGTTGAGTGATCAACAGTGTACTATCCATCTATGAGAGTCTTACCTGAAAGTATACTAACCTTCATGTATTTATTCCACCTTCACCAACACATTCCTCTACCAAGCATGTACTGATGTCACCAACATACTATCACAAGATATGTGCATGTACCATACCATGTACTAACATGTACCATACGTAAACCATGCACATAAACACCTATACCATACCATGTGCCAAACCATGCACATCAACCTGTACCATGATCTGTACCATCACAAATGCATCAACCATGCAATGAACCTATACCATTTCATCAATGGTATTCCATATCATTCCATACACCATGTACCATAAGATATTCTAAACAATTAATACCAATAGTGTACCTCAACAAAACCATCATCACCAAGAGATGTATCATATCCATGTGCTACCAGATACCAAGTGTATACATTAGCAATGTGTCAATATCAATGTTAGACCTATAACACGACAACCAAATGTCCAATGATATTGTCCAAATATATAGGGCTTCCATACTTCCCCAAGGGTTGACATCAATCTCTAATATCACTCTCCAAAGGTTGACATCAATGACAACCAACTTTCCAACATGTTGCACAACAGGGAGGGCTCTCAGATTTGAAGAAATCTTTGCACAAAAATTGAGGCATATTAATGTTGTTATCATTATGTACAACATTGTACAACAAACCCATAATTGTGTGCATGAATTTCTAGACAATTAGTAAAACATTTAATGTTGCAACAATTATACAACAATACATAATACTTTCACAGTTTTCAAGGAGTTGATTTGGCACTGTTCTCAAGGAGTATTTGCACGGGTTTTGAGATAAGTTTGAGATAAGAAACAATAAAATATCCCTCTCTCTACTAGTTTTCCCTTCAGGGTTTTTCCAGGGGCATTGCCCAAAACTCTTGTGTTATTTTTTGGGGGGTTGTTTCCTATTTTAACTTGAATATCATTGAATATATATTTTTGTGAAAGGTTATTTGGGAAGGTATTATTGATAGAGAAAAATTGCAGAAGAGAAAGTGCGGTAGGAAAAGTACGGAAGAAAAAGTGCGACAGAAAAATCACGACAGAAAAATAGCGACAAAAAAAGTGTGGTAGAAAAATCATGGCAAAAAAAGCGTGGCATAAAAATCACGACAGAAAATTTGTCGCAGAAAAAGTGTGGCAGAAAAATCGTGACAAAAAAATCGTGGCAAAAACATGGTTGGGGTCTATTTATGAGAGATATGGCACATCTTGTTTGAGGTATGTTTTGTGAGCTAGGTTTTACCTCTTGAGATGGTATTGGATGTTTAGTATTGCTCCATATATCATATTTGTTGAGGGATACAATTGGTATTTTGTTGTTATTATTTGGCATGTGGGTATTGGTCTTTTGGTTGTGATGTGTTGTTGAATTTGTTGGTTTATCTTGAGGATACATAACAATGAGGTTATGGCATATGGTGTCAGGCTGCTAAATTGAAGCTTTTAAGTGACCTGAAACACTAAATTGTCAAACCAGGGTTGGTAAACTTCGAGCTGATACACAATATGTGCAGGTAAGTGTCTAGTCTCTATCTGAATGCTATCCTAAGAAGAAAACACACACCTATTCTGAGAACTTGAATTCTAATAACTAACTCGAAACGGAGCATTTCCTACCAAGTCATAAACAGAAAAACAGTCTTGGGCTCAATTGCTGGTACTGCTATTTATATTCAAAAGTGTGGTTCTATGAAGTCATTCTACCTCTATGTTCAATCATCTACCATCAGGATTTTCGTTTAAGTCATGACACACAGAGTAATTTCGAAAATGCATTCAATATGGTCATCGAAATGAATCTGAAACTGTCTATAGGAAAACAGAGTATTATGCTACTAACTGGTACCAGGAGCTCCTTTTGTTCTAACTGTAACCTAACTGTTCTAAGCACACAAAACAACTACTATCTAATAAATCAAAGTGCATGCTAATTCTGAGTTATGTTCGAAGTGAAAGTAAAAACCAAACAACCATATGCATATGCTAACCCTACATGCATCAGTCATGTGTTTAATATTCAACAATGTCAAAGATAATAGTGTGCTGTAACGATTCAATTGAGGAACAAATAAACACAATCCTGAAACTTTTAAAGTGTTGTGTAAGCAAACGTTAACACACTGCAATGAACTGAAACTATGATAAACCGAAACGAAATCTGTGAACGCTAAGCTACCTCAGATGCAAGTTATAAAACCTTGAAATGAACTATAGCTATAACAGCACAAACTAAATCTATTGCAAATTAAGGCAGCGACTTGCACCAGTTTGGTGGGCCCAACCAAATGGCACAAACACTGTGAGAAATGACCAGAGCCGACTAGATCATTCGATACAGATACAGTGTAACTCCACGCTTCATTAACTCATCAAAATAATACTCAGATCATATGACAGTCGAATAGTATATGCAACAACAGTTTGTATTCAAGACATAATTTCATAGCATAATCCAACAACAATAGCAAATGACAATAGTAATAGTAATAGTAGTGGTAACCCGTTCTCAGCAGTGATCTCGGGTTTTAATAGAAGTCTCATTGTTCATAACAGTCGAATAACAAAGATGCCTAAAACAAACGGATCCCTGATCTGAGAATAGTCGTGGAATCAGTTAAAACGTATATCACATCTTCGTGACACGTAGTGTCACGAAGTGTGAATGATGAAGAGTAGTCGATCCAGGTTTATCATTATGCTCTCGAGTGCTCTGTGGCGATGACTCCAGCTGGCCTGTGAACCTTTTTGTCCTTCATTCTAACCATAACGCACACCATAATGCACAGCTCTCGAACGGCTCCACTGGTACCTCCACGGGTGCGGGTTGGTACCTGGTACTGGCATCCTGTTCCAAAAATAGCAGTGGTACCTAACCCAAACATTATTAGTTCCATTATCAATTTAAAGCATTAAAGTGCATAAAAATAGTTTGAAATGCAAAGATACCTTAGGTGACCCCTTTGAATGGTAAGGAGATGTTAAGTATGTCAAAATGAGGTCAAAAGGGTGGTACTGGCATATGAATGGAGGTCTATGGTATATAATATAGGCAAAGAGCATGGCCAAAACCAGGGACCAACATACCCCCACACTGACGTTCTTTCCTGTCCTCAGGCAACAAAAATCAAAAACTGGTAGCCATCAAAGGGTTGCAGCAGCTGCAACCAGCATCTGTAGCCTCTCCTGCTTCTTCAGATTCCTCATTTCTTTCTTAAGGACCCTGTTGATTATAACATGCTTCTTAGCAATCCTCTAAAGTTGCCTGTTCCTTTTGACAATACCCCTCTTCCTCTGCTTTAACCTTTCAATTTTTGATAAGAGGTGGGTCACCCTGAGCTTTAGGAGTTCGTTTTCAGTTTTAACATGTCTGTCCAATACACGGTACTCATGCAATTTTTCCTTCAATCTGTCGTTCCTACCCTCTAGCTTCGCCACCATGGGCTTCAAGGACCGACTGGAGGAGAGCGCACAGTGGGTTTCAAATGTTTGCTCTTGTTCGGGCCGTGCTAGGGGGCTAGACGCATGGGTAAGCTCTTCAGGGCTTTGAGCAGGAGTATGAAATCTATCGGAATCGTGATCAGCAGTGGATTTAGGAGGGAGTGCATCTGGGGTACGTTCATAAGTATCAGCTGGGTCAAAGTTACGATCTGGGTTGAGTTCACGATTGTCAGTTGAATCTGGATGAATAGGGATGAGTGTAGAAGTGTCAACTAGATGGGGTTCAGGGGTGAGCTCTTTTGGCATTTGAATGGGGGTACCGGTTGGTACTTGAACGGATTCATCCTGCACCATTTTCTTGGGTGTAGTGGCCTGTCGATTGGTTCTACAACTCTTTCGAATGAGCTGGGACAAGGTCTAGGTCATCTCATATGGCTCCGGGGCCTCCTCGTGACCGTCTATGCTTTCCAATATTTCTTGCGTGGGGTAGATGGGTATCGAGTCATCCATCCCCGACAATAAACTTTTGCATTTTCTCTTCGGGTTCCTCCTAGGCTGATCAATTGACTCAACTATCTCCTCCACATCAATTATGTTATCGGCAGCTGGGGAAGAACTCAGGACTGCAATGTCCGCCTCGGTAGGTGGGGTGGCCTTCCCAATTTCCGCATTAGTTTCTACCTTGTCATTGATTGGAGATTCGGGCTCAGGGTTTCTAGCAAAGTCTTTCGTCCAGGTTGTGACTTTCTTTATCTTGTGGTTCGGATTTTTATGCGGGGAAATAGGCTTCACCTTCTTAGTTTTTGACTGGGCCCGAGCGAGGGTTTTTATAGTCAAGAGGTCCCAAGTCTCTTTCTTTTTTGATAGTGCAGAAGTGATCAAGATTTTAATTAACCCGAAGTGGAATAAACTCCCCCTAAACTCACTAACCCTTTGAACCTGCTCAGCCATCCTTTTCAAACTTTTTAACAGGAAAAATGGTATGTTCAGCAGAGTACCTGTGAAATGCAATAGAAGTTGGGCATGGCAGGGGAAGATAATGGTGTATCGACCCTCACACGTTAAATAACGCTGGAGAATGATCAACACTTGCGCCCACTGTGGCTCTAGCCAGGCCCGCGATGTTCCCTCGGTCCATTTTGTGTTCCGGTACTGGGGTTTAACAACTGCGCACATAGTTCCTTATCCACCGGTTGTCCCTTCGTCCACCTCTGGCCCGTGGTGGGTAACTGGATCGCCTCTGCAATAAACTCCTCTGTGACCCTGAAATCCAATCTGCCCACCTTGGCGGTCTCACCATCGAAATGTAGCACGAACTGGAGGGTGATGGCATCGTTATACCCATTGAATTTTTTTAGAAATGGTTCCCACCCGGCTTGCTTGAAAATTTCTCTCGTTGCCTTATATTCTGGGAGGGCTTCCAGGTCAGCGTAGGTTTCTGGTTCGTGGCG
>WSFP011483526.1:0-15808 GCA_009831015.1 Picea engelmannii | reverse complement strand
AATGTCAATTCCCAGAAGTTACAGACCATATGTATCGAGGCCATACCATTTCCTTCATCAATTAGAAATATATAAACGATATGAATTACAAAATCTCCATGGCCTAAGCAGTATTTCCGAACAGGCGGGACCTGAAATCAATGCTATGGATGCCAAGCTTCAAGTCCAGTTCGACCTTACCGAGGGAACTTTCTGGCACTGGTGGCGTAAAGTTCTCGTTGCCGGCTTTCATTCGTCGGTTGGACCTCGGTTTTTCGGAGGCTTCGACATGCTTGTCTTGATCCAGAGCGACAAGCGTCAACCGAGTCGGCTGCGGCTCGAAGAGATCAGAAGGGGACTGCACCGCCACGCACTCACTCGAAATCGAATCCGAAGTCCAATTATTCCTGCTGCCTCGGCTACAGTTTCTCGGCTTAGCGGGGTGGATCGAATTGGGTTTGGAGACCGAAACGGGGAGCGGGATGACTGCCGAGGAGGGGATGGAGAAATTCGTCCGCGCTCTCGACCCGCGCAGCCTGCGAGCCGCAGCGTCATAGGCTCTGGCGGCCTCCTCTGCCGTGTCAAACGTACCGAGCCAATGCCTGCACCGCCCGACCCTGTCACGAATTTCCGCCGACCATCTCCCCCATGGCCTCTTCCTAACACCTCTAAAGGTTCTGTTACCGGTCGACCCCGCCGAACACCCGGCCGCCTTCTCAACGCCCTGCCCGGCGCTCTTTGAACCGACGTCAAAGCCCCCGCTAGGCTCCGACGACACCAGCTCATTCCCCGCTTTCACAGAGAACGTCGGACCGGCACCGTAACAGGCCCAGTCCCCCGGGCGTCCGCTGGTTCGGTAACCATCGCCAAACAAAATATGATGGCCGACCACGGCGCCTATACCTGCGTCGGCCAGGTTCAAAGGCTCCATGTCGCCGGCGTTTATAGCCACTGTCTTCACCGGCTCGATGTCAGCCGCGCTTATAGGTATGGTTTTTACCGACTCGATGTCGGCCACCGAGAGACTCTCGTAACAGGCAGGAACGTTTATTTCTATGGGCGACCAGAGCCGAGCTCCGAGCAGCTGTATTAACGTCGAGTTGGCGCCGGACATTGCTCGCCCATTAATACTAGGGACCGCCCGTGACGAAGCTTGCAGGCCAGTGAATAAACATAAATCCCAGTTAATCCTGCTGGCCACCGTCGGCCCCCAAGTACTCTCGGTCTCCAATTTCACGCGCTTAGTGTTCATGGCCAGCAACATGTTTTGCCCGCCCATGGAAATTATCTACAGCGTTATCAAATACGAATCTTCAACAAAAAAATTTCACAGATAAAAGCCACAGCCCACCATCTACAAGCTTTGAAACCCACAAGAGAAATTTACAGACATCCAGCTTATTTCGGAGCGTTTCACAGGACGAGATGAGATTCGAACCGGTTACCAAAGGTTAGATCCAAATTTATGAGAGCCCGTTTCTATGTCGGGAATTTTTATAGAGAGTAGAGTTGGGAAAATTATAAACACCACTGTGCGGGGAGGGGGATAAAGCGACGGTCCTATGGACTATGGGCGCCGTACGAAGGACCTATGTCTCGTTTCCCGGCAATTATTGTGAAGTAGGGATACCCCATGACGGAACCGAAGTCTTGTGTATTCACCCAAGGGTTTGACTGAGGGTAAGAGCGCCCGCAAATTCCCGGCATGCAGACTCGAGCCGCGCGTCACACACGGTCGTCCAAGATCGGCCCCTTTGACTGACCATGGAACCACGAGCTCCGCTAACCTAAAACATCTGGATGTTCACTCTTATGCTTTTTAAAATAATATTTCATTTTTGTAATCGTTTCATCCATGCCCTCCTTTGTGTTGGCTGCAGAGCCTTGAAAGAATGTTTGTGTTTTTGGTGTGAGACGCTGTTCCCATCTCTCCCCCGTGGGGGACTAGGTAGCAGGGAGGCTTGTAGCTTTGTTAAATTAAGCATATTTTCGATTTTTTAAAGAATATTCCGTTGGTCCTGCTAGAATGTACTTTTGTTTGTAGTGTTACTCTTATTGATTTTTGCGCTACATGGAGCATTTTACCTTTTCAAAGGAGACAAAATGTCGCTGTCGCGAGATATGTTGCTTACTTTACCTTTTGTTTTCAGTACCTCACATTTGTTGTTAGTGGCGTGGAAGTAGGATGGTTTGTGTGCCTTGGTGGGCACGGGAAGAATAGCTTGATTAGATAAAAATTTGCAGTTACATATTTAGCTACAAAAGTTTAATTGTATTAATATTATTAAAAATAATTATCACATTAATAAGATATGTATAAGATATGTATTAGATTATATGTATTAGATTGGACATTGCACATTTATTAGGGGTTTTGAACAAGTATATGCCAAAACGAGAGGAGTATTGTAAAAGTGTAAAGATGGTTTTCAGGTATTTGTGTGGTACTATAGATTATGGAATTTGCTACCAAGGAAGAACTAGTGCATACATAGTGTTGTACATATATGGATTTGTTGATGCAGACTAGGTTGGAGATCTCGATCGTAGAAGATCTACAAGTGGTTATGTGTTTAACCTATTTGGAGGAGCAATTTTTTGGATGAGCAAGAGATAATATGTAGTCGCACTCTCATTGTAGAAGCTGAGTACATGACATCGGCTCATGCAAGTAAGGAAGTTGCACTATTATAGAGGTTGTGCTTGGGTCTTGGGTTTGTACAACAAGTTGTAAGGTTAGATTGTGAAAGCACATTGATGTTCAGTATCACTTTGTGAAAGATGTAGTTGAAAACAAGAAGGTGTTACTCGTGAAGGAGGACACTTGAAAGAATATTGCAGATTCATTGACAAAGTCTGGAAGCACTGAGATATTCTATGGGTGTAGAGAAGTAATGGGCATTGCTTGAATTGTTGATCATGTAATCATTGGGCCCTTGTATAAAAAGAAAACAACAAGAGGGAGAATGTTGGGTATGTGTTATATTCTCTGCATGGTTAGCCTCATGCATTATGTGTATGCTCTAGGTGTAGTGGGGGGTTGGTAGACCCTCCTTGCTTGGGGTTTTGGGGGTGGAGCTGCAAAATTATATATATTGTATTTGTAAATGGTGAAGTTAATACAATAAGAGTTAGAGGTAAGGTACTAAATATTTTTTGGTTTTTTCAATTAAGAGTTTTCAATAATGAATACTATGTGTAAATGTTATTGTTTTCTTTCTGTTATATAAAAAATCTATGTATGCATTGTTATAGTGTAAGGTTTAAAATATACAATATTTATTCTTGTGTTTTTTGGGTTTTGGCAATACCTTAACCATTGAAATTAAAAATAAAACACTTCATATTCCTACGTTTTACAAAAGTTTACTAAAAGTATCAAAATTTCATTAATTTCTTGAAATTTCCAAGTCCATTATTAAAAACATAGTACAAATCTGGATTAGAAAAATGCATGCTAAAATTTGTAAAGTAGTCCTTTTCAAAAATTGACAAATATTATCCATATATTTACACATCCAAAAAACCCATGTCTAATAATTTTCAAATTTGTCTCCATTTACTATATTGAATCTCTTACTTTAATAACTTATGCAATTTTTACTGAAATTAATCAAAATAGATTTATTTCACTAAAATGTATGTCCATAGTTCATCTGTTGTGCAAATTCATTTATTCAACTTAGATATATTTATATGTTTTATCATTCATCACCTTTATACAATTTCATATTTTCAATTTGACTCTTAAAAGTTTGTGTTGTACAAAAATACCAAAATTCTACCATTTTTAGGAAGCATAAAAAAAATACATGAAACCTTACAAAAATGCACACCCAACCTTTCTCATGCATGATTTAAGAAAACAATCCACTAGTTGGTGAATTTCCATACTTGACACAAAACCCATGTTTTAAGTTTGTTTTATTAAGCTTCAAATGCACACAATTTTCTTGCAAAATTGCCCTTTAAAACTCTTTTTGACATTTCTATAAAATGCATGTCATCATCATAAAATGCAGTCCAGGCCAGGTTATCATCATCAATATCCAAGTTTCAATATCCAAGTCAAGTTATGAAATGTCATATGGTATTTTCATTCAATTATCTACAAATCATTTTCATCTTATGCCATTACTCACTTGAAAAGAAAGTTGTCCTTATTTCCACAATTTATGAAAATGCATGTCAAGAGCTTTAAAATGCACGTCTATCTAAAATTAGACCACAATTTATGAAAATGCATGTCAAGAGCTTTAAAATGCACGTCTATGTAAAAATAGACATGATGTCTTAAAATATGGATTGGAATTACTTTTAAGTATTTCACACCTTATCATTTTTCACTAATACAATTCATTCATTTTTTTTAGTAAGTTACACATTAATGTTGTGTTTGCAATAGATTATAAAGAATATAGAATAAAAATATATATTATAAATATTTTTACCATTGCATTGAAGTTAAAATTGTGACTAAAACAATAATTGTAATTTTTTTTTTTAAGATTTACAAGGTAATAAAAAAACATATTCACATATTCTCTTTGCTCTAACAACGAACATGAATTCATTTACTATTTTAAGGAAACCTGGAAACCTTGTCTCTTAAGGAGAAATTACATTAGGTTTTCGTGTAATTGGTTCAATAAATGAGAAAATGTGTGAATAAATATTATGCATATATAAATTGAAAGGAATATTGTAACAAAATTTATCACAAAATTTGAAACTAATGTAATAAAATAAATAAATAAATACAATAAGAAAGAAGTGGAAACTTTGTCTTTTTAGGAGAAATTACATTAGGTTTTCCGGTAATTGGTTCAATAAATGAGAAAATGTGTGAATAAATATTGTGCATATATAAATTGAAAAGAATATTGTAACAAAATTTATCACAAAATTTGAAACTAATATAATAAAATAAATAAATAAATATAATAAGAAAGAAGTTTCAATGTATTAATATTATTAAAAAGAATTAATATTTTTCCTTTTGTTTCTAGTACCTCACATTTGTTGTTAGTAGCATGGAAGTAGGATGGTTTGTGTGCCTTGGTGGGTACGGGAAGAATAGCTTGATTAGATAAAAAAAAAATTGCAGTTACATATTTAGTTGTTGAAGTGGAATGCCAAGAGTAACCATGTTCGATGGTTGTTTGATTGTTGTCGTCAATTTGTAAGGGTTTTGAAACAATATGGTTAAATTTCTTAAGTAAAGAGTGTGATTATTTGTTTTCTTTGTTAAAGGTATGCATTAGTATTGAGTTTTCATGGTGGTCTAAGCGATAATTGGTATATATAAAGCATGCATGGATTATAAAGATGTGTGTGTGAGAGTCACTTTGAGTGCATGTGATCTACCAAGGGGTGTATGGCACATTGAGGATCACATAAATTGCTAGGGTGTGTGAGTGATTTGATGAGGGTGGGCATGACCTATTCAGGGTGCAAGTGACCTATTAAGGTGTACACGCACAAAGTTGATTGAGAATGTGTATACTATGTTAGAGTGTGTAAGATTCATTTATCAAGTGTACATAACTTGTGGAGTGTGCATGTATTTTGTTAAGGTGTCTGTTTAATCCACTAAGTGGGTGTGTCTTGAATAAATGTGTATAATTGATTGAAGGTGCAGGATGGGTGGGCTCCAAGAGAGAGGTAGAATGAAAGGTAATTGATAGCTATGTATTTTTGACATATGTAAGATTTGATTGAACCCTTTATTCCCCATCTCTTAAACAAATCCCTTTCGAGCTCTTCATCTTGGTATAGTAAGGCGGTTAGTTCGAATTTGCTATGATGTTATGATGCATACAACTTACTAAATTCTCTGTTAACATTTATTATTGAAATTTGTTGTGCTAAATATTGTAAAGGTTTTACAAGTATAGAGTGTCTCACAACCTTGGTTATCACATTGGTCCTTGAACCCAAAATAAACATTATACATCTCTATTTTAAAGAATATCCTCAGTAAACAAATATGCTAATAGATAATAAAAGTTTTTTAATACATATACCAAATACCTATCATCACGCTTTGATGATAGAATGTAGATTAAAACCCAAAATATATAATAGTCTCTTAACACAAACTTTGCTTCATGAATGTATTATTTTGTATTATATATAATATTTATGGATTGCATTCTCTACCAATATTAAGGAGATTCAAATAGAGATTCATAGGAATCTATGAAACATAAGGTTTCTTCTATTCTTTTTGTAGAGGAAGGTGGCAAAACCTATCATAACTTAGTTGTCAATCGACAATGAGGATGATCAACATTGGTTGCCATCTGTGAATGCAGGTTGGCTCATCACCATTATGCAAAGAAAGCCAAACCACTTGAAATGACATGATGGTGGTCCCTAAGGGGGTAGAATTCCAATATTTCCATATGCATATGGGACTTGGGCCATTAACTTGTTTCCTACATTTGAGTAAGATGAGATCTTAGCTAATTAGAAGCAGTTTTAGTTATTACTTCAAGACCAAAAGGTAGTTTCAGCATAGATAGTATCCACAAGAAAGACAATATTCCTTATGGTTGTTGTTGAAGCTACCTTTGATGGGGTCATGTGCTTTCAAGTAGCATCTAACCTTAGTCCCATAACATGAGATTAGATAATGTTACGAGGAAAATATCTCTATGGCTAGGGGTAAACCACAACAGAAGGAAATGACTGCAGAAATCAACTCTAGTCTCAAGTATGCTATATAAACAATATGCTAACAAGACAAGACAAGAGGCCTACCTTGTCCAGACGTTCGATGAATTCCACCGTTGAGCACTTGACTCAAAGCAATATACCTGCAACTAGTCCTCAACAGCCAAGCAACGCAAGTATATGGTGATAATATATGATGTTAGCACATTCAATAACATAATCCATCAACATTCATAACAAATACGCCCATGGAATAATAATTCAAATATTTGCAAGATATTAATTGGATGAGAAAAGAGTATTTCTGTTAATATATAATCAGCATAAGTGAATGTGTTACAGAATTTCGTGTCGGCACGGTTCGGAACCAAGAAACTAAGTTCCTTCCAGCTGGGCCTCCACCACTTCAATCCTCCACCAAAGGCAAGCTCATATAAGAGAGACAATAAATTTCTCAATCCGTAGGGGAAGAGCTTGGGGGCTGAACAATGTGTTCAAACTTAAAGGACAAAGGGATGCAGACTCAATATGAAGTGAATAATTTCTCTAGAGTAACTCTGCTCTCAAAGTTGAATTCTTTCTCCTCTTTCCATAGCTCGGATTTGGCCCATTTATAGCCTTCAAATGGAACTGAAGGGTCGAGTTATAACGTTTCCAGTATATGGAAGGCCAAGGATCATTGATCTCGTGACTTGACATGGAAACCCGACACTATTTTTCAATTTTGGGAACAATTCCCAATGTAGGCGGGTTGTAGCGGTGCAACGTGCATATACACATGTTGTATAGTAGGAAAGGTGCGTATATGTAGAAAAATTATATTTTTAGCTCTGGGATTTGCAAAAAGGGACTTCAAGTCTGCATAGGGAAATGGAAAAAGGCCTTCTGTGCAAGATTGCATGGGGTGAGGAAAATCTTTCTATAATAGATGCCCCCTAATGTGTGAGGTCAGAGGAGTATCTGAGATGGCCGAAATACATTATAAAAACCCATAAGTGGAGTAATGGGGACCCAGATGGAAGAACTAGTTGCTCATTACAATCTATATTGACTTTGCATACATGGCTGCCAATTTGAATTACACTGCAGATCCATGTGAAAAATATACCAAAAAATTGTCCATGGCCATGAATAGGAAAATAAAAATGTGGTTACATGCCAAAGGTTGTCATGGTCATGAACAAGGCCCAGTAACACCAGTCTCAAAATCAATATGAAGATATCTGTATACAATGGAGTACAATCTTATCTCCCATGATCACTGAAGTCACACATGTATTGGTCCAATGAAAAGGTAGTAACAACTTAGGAAAGCGGTGGCTACAAACTGATGTCTTCAAGTCTTCTACACAATCTGCTAAAGGTGCAAGTCTACATCGTGTGAATAAAGGAGTTGAGGTTGAACACAATGAGACTTCGTTTGATTACTAGTCATTGAGGTACACCGTTAACAAATGCGAGACAACCTACCGATGATGAAAGTAGGTATCAAGGCATCGAGTACATTCTTACAAGTGTGAATAAAGGATTCGAGGTCGATCACTTGAAGAATCCATTGATTAGGATACATTGATGTATTACCAACTGTCGATGGAAAGAGAAGTTGCCACTAATTACTGCAAGACTCTAGGTCTTGTTTCTAGAATAGATGAGTTGAAGTCGATGGAAGGAGACCCGCTGAAAGGAGATCATTAAGGCATCTCTCATCATTCATCACAAGGTACAAAGAAAGAGCTTGATGATTTCTAGGAAATCGGACTAAGAACATGTTCACGAACCAACAACCATGTGCATCTTTCGCGTGTTCCAAGTGCAAGTGGTACACGAAAAATACCCTCTGAATAATAGCCAATGAGGAAAATTGCTGACAAATTCGAGGAAACCACCAATAATTCTAATGTCATCCAAGACACTGCATGAATCCCAGTGTGTGAATGGATGTCTTGTCGTCGAACACAAGGGAAACCACCTAGTCAACAACCAATGATGAAATGTTAACTATTGGGTTCAAGGCTACCTACCAATGAGGAAAGTAGGACCAGGGTGCGCAATAGGACTACAAATTCATGTGATTCTGAGACAAACTGAGGGTATGTCCGACATGCAAAGTCAAGAGTTCTGAGGAATGGCCGACACAGGTTTATAGACATCCTTTGAACAAGAGCATGAGACATATGGAAGACTCTGGCAGCATAGACTTGATGATGAAACCATGAGATGCAAGAGGCATCAATCAAACTCTCCATAGGGACTGGAAGAGTAACCAATCGAAGGAGTAAAATCTCTGTAACGATCTCAACTTCCTAAGGCCATGCTAAACCCAAAATTATGATGACAAGTGGAATCAAAAATTTTGTGCTCTGTTCAAAGGCGACACGACTGCTGCCAATATAAGATAATACTCATGTCTTGCCCATCTTTTTTTGTTTTCTCATATTCAAATGAATGTTATGATACAGAGGATGAAACGAGTGTCACAAGTAAGCAAAACTAGTTCCAGCAGTGGAACATACCTATGCTCAATGCAAGGAGCTGCATGCGGGAGATGGACACTCGGGGGAATGTTCCCTCCTGGGTATAAGGTGTCAAGTTGCAAAGGATATAAACGAGGCTCTGCTTGGTTGAGGATGCAAAACTGCTGAGGCAAACAATTTATAATGCAAAGTGAGAACCGGCAATAGGATCAATATTGCAAGCAAGGGCATGAGATGCAATCACAACTTAACACCAAAAAATGTCATTTTTCGTAATCTTAGTCTACTTGGTTTGAAAAAGGGATAAACTTGTACCAAATAGACGTCCTTTAAAATACAATTTACGAGTATGAAAGAGACAAGTTCACTCAACAATCTTTTCTCTTTTTGAAAACGAGTCAGAAAATAGCTTAAATAAAAAATCATGACCTTTCAAGTCCAATTTAACGAGTGTGAAAGGGACAAATTCACTCGGCAATCTTTTTGCTTTTTAGACGAGTCGAAAAAGAGCTTAAATAAGACTCGTTGAGAGGTTTCTAGGCAGCATGTCATGGGGGAGACCAAGGCTCCTGTGATGGACTTATGTGAAAGGTCAACATCTTAGGAATAGCTAACAAAATGTTGGGAAAAACCAAAGCTCTCCAAGTCGAGGAGGATAAAGTGCTAGCGGAGGTTACCTTCTCCATGATATATCAAATAATGTCTCTTACTTGAAAGGACATAGGAGGAGGCATTGGATACCCCACAAGACCATCCCAATCAAAGGGAACCTCTCCAAGACTTGGAGAGAGAGTACTCGAGGAGAGTAAAAATCTCTCTTGTTTAGAAGATGTAGTACTAGAAATGTTAATGACATAGTATAGAAGGTATAGAACTAGAACTAGAAGAGCGGGATCGACCTAAAATTGCATCGGCGTGACCACTTATTCAATCATTGGTTGAATAGGATGCAAGACAACAAGGTCAAGAGATGCATCACCCCCAAAAATAGGGGCGGTGTCAGTCAAAGATTGCATCGACACGACTGTTGGTTGAACAGGATGCGAGACAACAAGGTCAAGAGATGCATCACTCTCTAAAAGAGGAGGGGTGTCAACCGAAGATTGCATATGCGTGATGGTTGTATCAACTAGGGAATATTGGGAAACCGAAGACGACTAAGAACCTGGAGGGCCCCCAGGAAAGGACCACGCTTATGTATCAGAACAGTAGCAGGGCATAAACGAGTAAGGTGATTTCCTTTGCAAGTCCTGCAAAGGAATTTGGGCTTATGTCTGACACGTGTATCTTTCTCAATCATATGAATACCCCCATCATGACTTTCAGTGGCTGGTGACATGCTCTCAACATGACTTGAAGAGGATGGTGACATGCTCTCAACATGAATGGCAAAGGCTGGTAGAAAATCTGCAACATGACTAGCATAGGTTGGTGATGAATCCCCAACATGACTAGCAGAGGTTGGTGATGTATGTGTAGTGTGACTAGCAATGACTAGACTTGTTCCCCCAACATGAATTGCAGCAGTTGGTTGTTGGTATTCAACATGACTTGCAATGGTTGGTTGCTGGTATTCAACATGACTTGCAGAGGTTGTTGACCAATCTCCAACATGACTAGCAGAGGTTGGTGATATAATGCCAGTATGACCTACAGTGACTGGACTTGTGGTAGCGGTGGATTGTGGAATTTGAGACCAAGGTCCGGGGAAAGACTGGTTTTAAGACATTGCAGGCCAGGAAGGGTCCTAGTATACACCCTGGCCATGCCCGTCAGGATAGTATCCTCCTCCATACTGATTCATAAAGGGTTTTAAGGGCATTGACACTAAGGAAACCACTTGCAAAGAGAAAGCAAGATGACAAGGGTTACTCATGTGAGGATATATGTTGCCCCTAGACGAAGGAACTTTGTGAAGGGGGTTTCTCATACTATAAAAATAACTCCCCTGGATGAAACACCAGAGGACAGACAGAGGTCCACCATGGGAAAATCATTTGTAGGAACCGGCATAGCGGAAGAAGGATATGTGGATGGAGTGTAATAAGTAGAATGACCACCCATTTGATCACTTGCTCCTGGAAAAGTGGATTCATAGGAAGGAATATTCCAACCTCCTACCATAAAATTTGTTTGAGGGTTATGACTCCCACCAAACAGAGCGGGAGAATAAGGAGGCATCATGCCCCCAGACCCAAAACTTGGATTCTCATAAGGAGGCGAGACAGAGGATGGAAAGTGGGAAGACATATCTAGCATACCATGAGAAAAATTATTAGAGACCGAAGGCATTGACTGAGTACCATAATTCTACATACCATTATGAAAAGCAAGCGGATTCGTCCCCATGAAATGAGTAAACGTCATGGGTGAGGTAGTGGTAAATTAGGGAGTCAAAGGAACTCCACTATCCATGATAATGAAAACTCAAGGCGCAATATAAAATCTCAAAGGTATACTAATAATCAAAGAGCACATAAAAAATAATCAAACGACCAATATGCACACAAACATGATAAAGTGGTTGAAGGGACCTCCCTCTTTAAAGAAGGCATGCCTCGCCCAAGAGGGGCCCGAGACTCCGCTGCTAAAGATTCGAGGATACAAAATCAGTTATAAGGACCCTCGTGGGATTAATAACCAGTCAGTCAGATCCCCCTGGAGAGGTAATCCTCCATAAAGGTTGTGTGTTGTTCGACCCTTATTTGACCCAAGGTACCTGCAGAATAACCCCTACAAGTAACCTATGTGGAACCTATGTCAAGAAACTAATCAACCACAGTATAGCTGATGCACAAGAGAACAATCGTAAGTCAGGTCCACTGTATTGGCAGGGTAGCAAACCCTGAAACCTTGAAAGCATCGCCTCTCACAGAGGTAAGGTCACTAGCAAGATCCCCACATACGAATAGTTCCCAAGAAATATATCTGACACTAAGAAGGTATAGAGGGGATATCCCTTCAATCGACCTCACACAACCTCGTGCTTAACTCTAGTGTAAGCGGAGCCTCCTGATATTACCGATTATACAATGGATTTCTCCACTCCCTTAGTCAAACACATATGTTGATTTAATAGCCTTGGAGAAGTTTACTCACAAAATCCTATTCCAAAGCACTAAATCCTAAACTAGTTTGTGCACCCTAGAAAATAAAATCGTTACTAATCAATTTTAAATTATAGCATTAATTTTAATGGCCTTGCTTACTCAAAAGGTGCAGTTGTGAAACTAGTGATGTTATGACTCAACAAGTAAAATAAATGAATATAAATACAATGCAAAGTCCTAACTTCAATTTCAAATAAATGATATTCTTCTTAAAAATGCAATTTTCAATTCAATTCTGCAATTCTAAATAAAAGTGTAATCTTTCTTTACATGCACTAAGATAAATGAAAAAGACTCAAGAGATCAAAATGCCAATCAATGTAAAATGCCTAATATTTTTGTATTTTCAATATAACAAAAATGAAAATGCAAGGACTGAACAACAGCTTGATATAAAGACTCTATTGTGTATAGACAGAGGCACGCAAGTAGGATATCAAGGAGAAAAACACCCAGCCCAAGGTGCAAGGACAATCAAAATGAAGATGATGAGAAAGGCACCGCCCAAAAAATCAACCAAAGACCGGGTTCCTGTCATTCCACAGACACTTAACAGTCACCACAGAGACCCAAGAAGACTCAATAATCATCAAAACCTACCCATCAACCACTAGACCCAACAAACAAGCAACAAAGGTTGATGTATGTGACTGTTAAATGTAAAAGCATGTATGTACGTAGCTTGCAGAAGGACAACACGTGTATGTATGCGAATGTCAAGCAAAAAACCGCGCATGTGTGTCAAAACACAACTAAGCTAAGGAGAAGGTTAAGAAACACAGACCTAGGGTGAACAGAGGCTGTCAAGCAATCATACGACAAGAAACTCAACATGAACAAGAGAAATCTAAGGAGAAAAACACTCCAAACCCTCAAAAAGAATATCCATTCCCTAGTATGGTCTCCAATTCTGTTACGAGGAAAATCTCTCTATAGCTAGGGGTAAACCACAACAGACGGAAATGACTGCAGAAATCAACTCTAGTCTCAAGTATGCTATATAAAAAAATATGGTAACAAGACAAGATAAGATGCCTACCTCATCCAGACGTTCGATGAAGTCCATTGTTGAGCACTTGACTCAAAGAAATATACCTGCAACTAGTCCTCAACAACTAAGAAACGCAAGCATATGGTGATAATATATGATGTTAGCACATTCAATAACATAATCCACCAACATTCATAACAAATATGCCCATGGAATAATAATTCAAATATTTGCAAGATATTAATTGGACGAGAAAATAGTATTTCTATTAATATATAATCAACATAAGTGAATGAGTTACAGACTTCCATGTCGTCACGGTTTGAAACTGAGAAACTAAGTTCCTTCTAGTTGGGCCTCCACCACTTCAATCCTCCACCAAAGGAAAGCTCATATAAGAGAGACAATAAAGTTCTCAATCAGTAGGGGAAGAGCTTGGGGGTTGAACAATGTGTTCAGACTTAAAGGACAAAGGGATGCAGACTCAATGTGAAGTGAATAATTTCTCCAGAGTAACTCTGCTCTTAAAGTTGAATTCTTTCTCCTCTTTCCATAGCTCAGATTTGGCCCATTTATAGCCTTCAAATGGAACTGAAGGGTCGAGTCAAAACGTTTCCAATATATGGAAGAATAAGGATCATTGATCATGTGACTTGACATGGAAACCCGACACTATTTTTCAGTTTTGGGAACATTTCCCGATGTACGTGGGTTGTAGTGGTGCAACCTCTATATACACATGTTATATAGTCGGCAAGATGCGTCTATGTGGAAAAATTATATTTTCATCTCTGGGATTTGCAAAAAGGGACTTCAAGTCTGCATAGGGAAATGGAAAAATGACTTATGTGCAAGATTGCATGGGGTGAGGCAAATATTGCTATAACAGATACTACCCCTGATTGTAGTTTAACCTCTTTCCTAGGAATTAGGTTTATTCCACACTTGCTCGCTAGTTAATTAAATGATTTACAACTATAATAATTTATAAAGTTACCTTATGCCAATATAATTAATTTATAAATTTGTTTTTTTTAAAAGAAAATATATTTGTATTAATTAAATAAAATATATTCGAAAATAGTCATAGATAAATAGCCATATTCTATTAACCACTTACAAGATTCATAAGTCATATGGGACAACAATGTTTATATTCTATGTGTGATATTCTAAGATATTAAAATGTGAAATTACAATCACTACACTAGAGGTAGTGATGTAATTATAAGACTCAAATTGTGGAGTTGGTCTACTCAACTTGATTTGGGCCCCTTTGCTCTGCATGAGAGGCTAGTTGTTATGCTGACTCTATTCTCAATCATTTGTCTCTTACCTACAACATTTTCTCATCCAACCTTGTTGTAACTCTCACTAGACCCTATTAAAACAATGATTCTTAGTCTCTAGTATGCAAAATAAATCTCCATCTAATTTGTGAGTATGTTGCATGGAGTAGGAGAAAGTATTGTTTAATTTCTACCTTTGAATTTTCACATACTTGACATAACCTTTCCTCCCACAACTCCTTAGGTTGTTTCCATCTTTTCATTTTAAATCTCACCCTGTGTGATTTGGTTTTTAGTTGTTCTATTATATGTTTTTCATGCCTTGAGATGTTCAACTTCCAATAGCTTTGTATTTTGATCTCCTATTGTCTATTAAAGTTTTTTGTGTAGTATTGTTGTTTTCTTTTAGCATGTTTTCCTCATTTTCCTATCCTGTAACATTCTTGAACATAATTTGTTATCATCTTATTATTCATTGAGCATCATTCTTCTTGTATATCCCATTATTTAAGCCAGTTTTGCACTATTGATTCCATGTTTTCTACGTCCTTTTTATCTCATCTTGATTGACTTTAACTAGAATATTATTAATATTCATGACTATCATTTTTTCTTTATACATAATCAATTTTAGTGTCTTGAATTCTATTAGGTATATCCTTGTTTTAGTTAGGAGAATGTAATAAAGGGTGGTGTTATTTTTCTCTGTAAACAATGGTCTTATAGTCCACACAACTCACCCACATGGATATTTTATGGAATTAAAATAAATTAAGTCTATGCAATTCAAACATAGTTACCTACTTGATGAGAACCCTCCAGAGTTCTCATTTGTTTTAGGTTGTCTTTAGCAGTTGTTTTTACCTCATTTCAAAAAGTCGTGATATTGGTAGTACCCTTTTTTTCGAAGGGGGTTAAAAGTATGCCTTTTTTGAAACCATGTGCCTCACAATCGATATTGTTGTGGACAAAAACCTTAAAATCAACCCCTAAATCGAAAATTGGTGCTCGTAGTATCACCTATTTATTTTTGGGGTTAAAATTACAACTTGATTGAAACCATGCCCTTGACAACCAGTACAATTGTGAACAAAAATTTTAAAATCAACACTTGAATCAAAGGTGGTGCTACTATTTATATTTTAAGGTTAAAACTACGGCTTCGTTGAAACCATGCCCTAACAACCAATACAATGGTGGGCAAAAACCTTAAAAATCAACACCATTGCAAACAAAATGATAAAAAATGTAAAAAACTTTAAAAAGTGGGAAAATAAACTTAAAAAA
>WSFP011483525.1:0-15809 GCA_009831015.1 Picea engelmannii | reverse complement strand
TGGTTAATGCTATTCGACAATCTTCATTGTTTGGAATCTCTTTCCTTCTCCATACTATGGTTGGCATAGAGACATTTTCATTCATATATCTGCAATCTTGTGCTTTATGGCCAAGATAATTACATCTGTATCATATAATATTTTTTTCCATCGATGGGGAAAATGAATTATAACTTATGTTGACAATTCCACAATTATTTCCATATCTTCTATTTACACCATTCATGTTTCTTGCACATTTGTTCGTTTCATTGATTTTTCAATTAATTGCCTTATGTCCAAAATTTTTGCAAGTGTAACAATGACCAAGAAAGAAATTTTGATACCCTGGAGTAAGTGGACTTTTTTGTGATGTAGTCCATCTGGGTTCATGATCTACTCTTATGTAGTTTACATCATACTTATTGAAGATTCTTTGATTCCTAAAGGTAGGAGGTATTCTTGGATATTCATCTCTTTTGTAATCATTCCTTCCTTCTGGTATCCTGGTCCACTTCTCATCAACTATTTGCGTAGATCTTTCTTCGACCTTCTTGTTGTTATTTGCATCTTCTTTACATGAATTTTCACCCATGCATCCAAGATGTCTTAAGTCTTTTGCCACTTGAGAGTTTATTAATCTCTTCCTCAATGAGACAACTTCTTGTTCAAGTTTCTCACAATCTTCTTCTTTCTTCACCATTTGGACATTCCTTAATTCTCCTATTCTTGTTTCTTCTTTGAGTAGAGTTTTCAAGGAAATGTTTTATTCTCTTAGTTTCTCAAAGTCTTGTAATTGTTTCTTTAAGCTTACAACTATCTTTTCACAACTACCCAATTCACTTCTTAGTTTTCTATGTCTGTCTTTCAGCTTGCTATTTTCAATCTCAACATGCTTCAATTTTTTAAGATTCTCATCTTCTTGTTGAATAATTTATTCTTCATGATTTTCTTCTTCTTCATTGTCATCTGTTTCAATCCTTGGATGATGACATTCAAATTCAACATGTCCTACTCCTTCACAATTAAAGCAAAATAACTAACCTCTATTTGTTTCCTTGAAATCTGAGATGTTGTAATTTGCTTCAACTTCTTCTTCTTCTTCTTCTTCTTATTCTTCCCTTGCATAAAGGTCTTGTAGCTTGTCCCAAATATATTTTGATGATGCACATGATCCCACCTTGGATTTCACTGAATCTGTCAATCCATCCAGGATGATATCTATTTCAAATTTGTTGTTCATTTTTGTTTCCTTCTGAGCTACAGTCTTTGGTTTCTTCAAAGCATTGTATCCTGAAGCAGCTGAGAACCAAACATCTGTCCCAAGAGATTTCAAGTAAGTTTCCATTCTATTACTCCAGTATTCAAAATTGCTTCCATCAAATGGTGGAATCCCATTTAAAAAAATTTCTTCCATTTCATCTTAGGATCTTCCTTCTAGTGGTTAAATTGTATTGAAGGTAACCTGCTCTGATAACAATTGTTGATACTGAGAGGGGGGTGAATCAGCATCAAGTACAATTTAAAAACCTTTTCAACTACTACTTAAATCATTCAATTATATCCAATGAGAAATGAACAATAGTATAAGAGTTACACCAATACACCACAATACACCATGCACAATATACAAGAAATAATCAATAGTTATCGTTCAAGGGAAGTAATGACTTCCAAAGGTAGCTACAACTTCCAAATATAAAGGGATGGATAAACCTCCAAGAGGAAGATACAATCCTCCAATATCAAGAGAGACTGACCTCTCCATCCTTGCCCCTTCCTTCCACCCAAGAATATATGAGAGATAATAAAACTTTACATTAAATCATCACCATCAACCAACCATCACATAGAGCCTGATAATGCTTCCTGAGACTTCTTCAACTTCTCTAATTATTTAATTTTTGGAATACTCTGATCCTGTAGATAATATTACTCAATGTATTTTCTGAAACTCCTCTAATTTTCACTCCTTGAATCCTCCCAAAAAGAAGTTATAGAAATAATGGTAGACTTTATTCAATTCTGGTCTATTTACGAGAGAGAACTTGTATAGAATTCCCTGTGTTCAATATTTAACATTTGATTCTGAAACTTGCACACAAAAAACTACAGTCCTTAATATTTACAATGAATTTGGTCCCACTTCATTAGGATTCTCTATGAATAATTTATGATGGTTTTACCCGGAACACCTATTTATTGACTAGCTCCAGGACTGGTCAAAAACCCTATCTTCCACAGAGTGTATCTCCATAATTATAGTGAATAAAGATTTAAAACTTTTACCACAGGTAACTTGATATGTATTCTCAATACCATAACAATTTCACCATATGAATCATTATAGAAAAAAAAGTTATAGCGAAAATGGTAAGATGACATGAAAATAACATACCTTAGAACACATCACCAAAAGACTTCATCCTCCCTTGAAATCCGGCGTTCTTTACTTCTAATTTCCTCTTAAATTCAAATTGTATATCAAATGAATGTATAATGGTATTTATTTATGCCATTTATGTCACTTCCTTTTAATATTTGGGTGGACCTGACACATTCTTATTTTGTAGTTCTTTTCTTTAATTATCTTCAAGGCCTACATGTACTTTCTTCTTCAATTCACTTTGTCATCTTCAAAAATTTATTTCTCCTCAGCCATGAGGATCCACGTCATGTGCCACATACCAATCAAAACAACATGATGTATAACATCCATCCATGGGTGGTGTATCTGCATGTGCGTTTTCCTCCATGTCCAAATACCTTCATCAATCTTGCAGGCCAAAACCACTGACTAGGGTTGACATCAATGACAACAACCAATCTTCCAAAAATTGATTTGTAATCTATAAATTCATAAAAATGAATAAATTACAAAAAAAAAAACACAAATTATAAAATAAATGATTTTAAATATTTAGAAAAAATATAAAAAAATGATTTTTAATATATAACTTCATAAAAATAAATTCATAAAAATGCATAAATTTACGGTCAAACGAGAACTAATGTGTAGTTAAAACCTATATGGGCTGCTATATAACCTATCAACGACAGCTATAACAAGGTTGTGCGGAAGCGTAGTCCCTGTCAAGTAGGTTACAAGGTAAATTGTGTAAAATGGAGTTGAATTGTAAATGACAGAAGTGTTTGGTGCAAAAGATATATCACGAAACATGGAACATGGAGCATAAAATTTCGTTAAGGCTAAGGCACTACCCCATGGAGAAATAATTTCTTAAGTGTGTTGGGTTGAAGTGGGATAGGAAAAATTAGTAGAGGCAGATGGAAACTGCAACAAAGATGTGGCAAGCATCATGAAGCACAGGTTGTATCCATGCAATAAATGGCATGTGGCATGTAGAGCACCATTTATTTTTTGAAAGTATATAAAAAAATACAATTTCTGCTTAGTGGAAGAAAAAAAATGGAAATTTAAATGCATTTGTCATATAGACTGGTAAAAGATAAAAATGTATGAGGACATAAACTTAAAAGGAGATAAGAAAACATTTTTATTTGAAATATGTCAAAAAACAAAGTTTGTTACATATTACTGGAAATTTTGAAATATATCAAAAAATAAAAGTCTGTTACATATTACTGGAAATTTCAGTGTGTTTGTCATATACACTGGGATTGGGGCTCCTGTGGACCATAAGATAAATATGTACAAGAAAAATGACTGTTGAAAGAAGATAGAGTACAATACCTGCAAAAAAAATAAATTGAAAGGTATAAGTTTTTGGCTACACATTTCTATTTTAAAAAGTGGAATAACTGGGTTGATAAATAAAGAAGGATGCGATCAGTAGACTTACAGTGATGGTACATATGAGCCCTTTTGCTATTTGCTTGTGGTTGTCATTTCATTAATGTCATCTATGGTTATTAGAATCGCGGAAACTTCGTGTTGCCTTTGGTCGGTGGCCAGATTCAATTCCCTTTCAAGACATTCTTCAATATAGCTTCTCATTGGGGCGACCTTGATCTAGTTCCGAAATTTTATGTTGAAAATATTGTTTTCTAATTCCCGGAAGTCGATAGAAAGATTACACAGAGACTGATGAATTTACTCATTCTGTATTGAATAGTCAACTAGCTAGTCGTCGACGTGATCTTGATCATATTCAAGGATGTTGTAAAACTTTTCCAAAGACAACGCCTTAAACATATCAACCTAATTATCGAACTCTTGCCTAGTTAAGGGCAAGGGGTTTGCGATTAAGTCAAGGTCTTGGAAGTCATTGGTATTTCTGGATAAGTTTATTATTGAAAACCTTGTGAATAATTTATCTTTCTTTGATATGGATTGTTCACATGACTAAACAATGAGATGCAGGTTCTTCACTTTTTCATTCCAACATGCATTTCATTGACTGATCCGGTTTTTGGATGGAAGATCTTGTTGTATTCTTTTTGTTTTTGTCATATTTTTGAAAATGGTGCCAAAAGGAAGGACCATGTTTAAATAGAAATGTTCTGCATCTTTTAACTCTGCCTGCAAATTTTCGAGCAAACTATGTGCCATGGTGCCAAGGGAAGTGATGGTTTGTGATGTTTTCCATGTCTCAGTAACCAGTTCCATTCTTTTCTTGATATTATTCTCCACATATCCTCTTTAGGATGTGAAGAGGTTGGAGGATCCTTTTAAGTTGGATTCAGAGGTGGCAGGCATGGCTATTGCCAAAGGATGGACAATAAATTGCAAAGGAATCAAAGCCTCTTCCAATTCTTTGACCCGGTCCTTTAGTTTCGCATTCTCGTCCTCGATGCCTCTAATGGAATAATGAAGTGCATATTCGCTCACCTTGTGAATTTGACTGATTTGGGACGGACGCATGTTGCCAAAGCCAATCTCTAAACGAGATTTTCCTTTCTTATTTTTTACATCTTTTTTTATCAATTATCAATTTTTTGGATTGGCTGTAAAAAAAAACGCTCTAGAACATGAAGGATTCATATTCATCAAATTTTTTTATATCAGATATGTCCATTGGATGACTATGATGGATTGCGTCTCTAGGATAATCAACATAGCGGAGCATGCTATCCAAATCAGTGTCAAGTTCCATGTTCTCACTCTGAATTTTCGTCTCTTCCTCCTATCCCACATTTTTCTTTCTCTTCTTGTCTACTGGAATATTGTGAGAACTATCAATTTTAGAGTGAGGATGGTCGTTATCTCCTCCTCCATTTGAAGAACTCTAGGTTGCATTGTTGTTGTGGTGGGCCATTGGAGTGATGCTCTATGATGTCATACTTTTTGGAGTGTTATTCGTCGATTGAACACTCTTGTTACCGGGGCATTTCCCCTATTTTTTGTACAATTTAGTGATTCTTTGTAGTGTGTCTAGGTCGTCGGCATAAGAAGCAGGAGTGTTGTTGCTAGTGTCTCTATTTTCGGAAAGGTGATTTTTGAAAAAAAAATCGTCGAGGCCAAGTGTTTGTAAATGTTGTCGAAAAATATTATCGGGGTCAAAACCTCTTATGATTTCATCATATCTCAGGTTGAATTTGCTAGAATGCACTGTGAATTCATCAATTTTGTTGACGTTTTTCAACACAAACTCTTCGACTTTCCAAGGCAGAGGAATGAACTATTTTTTTCTCTTCTTTTGCAATAGACGCAACCAATGGTTGTATTTCCATGCTACTTCGGCAACAAACATTATTTCCATAATGTGACATGGAAGGAGAGCAGTTTTTTACGTGGAGCCAAAACTTCTTATCGCAGTGTAATTATCCAAATGTTCAAGTGTCCCCTTCCTATCCAAAAAACTGGTTACCTATTCAGATATGCGGGGAGAATCTTATCCTAACAACAAAACTTTGAAAAAAAACACAAATCCATTAAAAACCTCATAAAAACAGTGGGAATACTTGGGCTTCCACAAGGCCTGGTACCATAATGTTACTCGGTCGAATTCCCAATTGGCATTCTTGGACAAAGAGAGTTCTGGAAACTGAAAACAATCTTTTATCGCAAAAACTAAGTAGGATGACATATAAAATTTCTTTTCCCTTTTGAAGGTTGACAATTGGGAACATATTTCATGGGAAATTAACTTGCCCCAATAAAAAATGGCTTGTTCATTGAATATGAAATACAAAATATAAAGAACCATTCGGGAAACACTTGTTGTGGACTCCTATCCCATTATTATTGTAAAAAGCTAGGCAATTTCGTGGAATGGATTTCTAAATGAACTAACATGGAAGCTTGTGATATCTTCAGAAACTAGAATCGGGTCTTCCAATAAATGGGGCAAGAGGTCCAACCCATTATTATGATTTTCTAGGAACTGTTTTCAATCTTCTACTATGAACGTCAATGTTGGCTCTGACAATATTAACATCTGGCGGAAGACCTGAGGTGACAAATAAACAAAAGAGTGGTCCCGCAATGGAATAATTCTTTTGTCTAAAATAAATTTATTGATGCACCAAGAGACCAAGTCCTTACAGTCAAAAACCTCAGGGACACAACCTGTACGAGCAATCTCAGAGGTCCAAATTACTTGGTTCTCTGTGGCATAGGTTGAGTAATAATAATATTCCCTAGACCACTATAAGTTCTGGTCCTCGCACCCGAAGGTGTTCACTATATCTCCATAGAACTATTGTCGAGATGATGCCATAGGTTTATGAGAACATTGGTTTTCTCCAGACGATGGTTGAAATGAACACTTAGAGGCGATAATCTAACTCTCTGCTAAATCTTGGTTAAATGCTTATGAATGGGAAAGCTCCTCGAGCCTTTTGCTGATTAATGACAATCTGTATGGGTGGTGCATGATGAACGATTAGCATTAAAGCTTACTTATTGCATATTTATAAATGCAAAGGCAGTGAGAACGATGAAGAGAAATTAAGGATTGGAGGTTTCGTGAACATGACAAAGCGACGAAGTGCGAACGACATTTCATGATTTTGAAATCAACACTCTGAAGGGATAATATAACTCCCCACAAATATTGGTTTAATGCGTATTAATAGGAGATCTACTCGATCCTTTCGCCCATCAATGACAATTTATACAGTTCCTACATGATGAGATGTTAGAATTAAATGTCATTAATTGCATATTTAGAAACAAGATATGTATATATATATATAACAACTTTTTTTCTTTTCTTATAGACAAGTGCGAAGGTCATAGAGACGAGGGAGAGAAATAAATGAATGGAAAGGTCTGAAAAGCGGTCAGACGAGATTCAAAATAGGGTTACGGGGATACTCATGCAAGGCAAGCATTCCATCTTCAAATTTTATGTATCAGGAGTTTTGATTGTAAAACGTGTAAAAAGGAAGAGAGAATGATGGGGAAGTTCAGCGACCAGTTTGTATATTTACATAATTCCTAGAAAGTGGCTAAGTATGGAATAGGGAAATGATTGGGTAGAATCATTATCGGAAGCGAGGATTGAATTTTTCTTGAACGGACCAATCCGAAGATGGCAAATGACATTCCATGAAGTTTGAAATTAACTCTTGCTAATTGCATGCCTAGAAATAATATCTTATATATAATTGCTAATTGATAATTGCAAAAGGGAATGGGCACAACAAACAATGATTAGGAACTAAATATTTCGTGAACCCACCAAACCGATGATCCACAAAAGAAATTCGAAGAAATGGCGAAGTATGGAAAGTAGACAAACGGGCTTCAAAATGGGGTGAGAATAGTTCCAGAGAAAACGTGAGGACCCGACGGTTAAATTGTATTTCTTAGAAGTTTTCAGTGAAAAATGTGTACCACAGAAGAGGGAATGATAGGTAGACCATAATACGAAAAATGATATGATCTGAGTCCGGTTGTAAATTTGTATATCACGGAAGTGACGGTACTGTTTGCAGGTCATGGAACAATAGAAGTCCAATCTAGAGCCGGCCTACCGGGAATCCGCGGTTGGAGAAGTGTCTGGGTATGGAATGGGGAAGCATTTGGTCGGTGTCATGATATAAGAGCACAAGTGAAAACATGAACCCTCAAGTCCACCCACGCGCCCAGCCATATATTTTCGAAAAAATGAATAAGTGACGAGAAAGATAAAGTTCATGGAAAAGAGAAACAAATATTTGGCTAAGTTTATAATACCATTTTATCCTATATATATTAAGATTCATTGAAACCAAACTTATTTTAATTGTACACAACTAACTAATTAAGTAAATTTCTCCCTCAACCATACACATTTTATATGAATAATTAAAATTAAAATTAAAACATAAATACGTGTAATTTTATTTTTTTGAATATAAATATGAAAATTAAAATTAATTATATAAATAATTAAACAAGTTATTCAAAGTTCGATAGAAACATTAAATAAATAATATGAAATTGAAAATTAGCATGTTTCACATAATTAACATTGTTTTAATCAAATCACATCTGTAACAAATATCCCATTTTCTTGCCAAGATATTTACTTGGAAAGAAGTGCGAAGGTGGCAAGCACAAAAAACAATGACTAGGAATACGATCTGTGAGTTCACTTGGTTCCTGGTTGTATGCTTCGTCTGCCAATTTGTATATCGTGGGACTCCAAGTCATTTTGTTAGCCAGTCAGCCTGCAAGTGCAACAGTCAATTTGTATAGTGCGGAACTCTGGGTGTTGTGTGTACGACACAAAACTATAGAGGAAATTATTTTCCATTTAATATAACTTATGTGACGCAAATGTAGTATGTGTCTCATTCTAGCACTTTTCCATCCATAAACAATGGCAATCTTGAGCCCGCCAGCCCTGGAGCCCGTGTGTCAATTTGTATATCGCGGAGCTCTGAATGTTTTTTGGAGCTAACAGAAAAATAGAAGTGCAATGTTGAGCGAGATAGCACGCAAGTCCACCTGTCAATTTCTATATCGGATAACTCTGGGTGCTATTTGTAGGACACATAACAATAGAGGTCCAATTTAGAGAAAGGGGAAGCGCTCAGTCGAAATGAGTGAATCCGCCAACCTATGTAGCAAGGCATTTTCGGAAAAAAATGATTAAGTAACCAAGAAGAGAAACTATAGGGGATAAAAGAGAGGGAAAATATAAAGGTGGAGGAAAGTTTTCATAAGAACGAATTGGTTTCAATCAAGCCCCATTATTGCAAAACCATCATTTTATACTAATTGTTAGCAAATTCTTTGTTGAAGATTAGATTTTATTGCAACGTTTGGGTGTAAGTGTGTTCTTGATACATTCTTCCATGACTATAACGTATTAACGTAATTATTAAACTTCATTTTCAACTAATTGTAATCAAATGGTTTGTTGAAGATTAGATTTTATTGGAACATGTGGGTGTAAGTGTGTTCTTGATACATTCTTCCATGACTGTAACATATTAACTTAAGTATTAAACCTCTTTCATTATAGGTTGTTAGCATTAAAACTTAATAATTGCATGTCTATAAACAAGAATGACTATTTTCCTTCAACATTGTACTTTGGTATTGCTATGTTCTATCTGCATTGCGAATAGAATTGAAGGTTGGTTTGAAACAATGTGTAATCATTTTTTTTTTTGCATAAAAGCCTGGTGGATTGACAGTAAGTTGTCATATAATTGTTAGATGTTCCATCTTAGAACAAATTACCTAAGTAAATACAATATCGAAGAACTACGAGACCACCGAACCATGTCAATGAGAACAGGCATTAAATCTAGAAAAGAAGAAACAACAAAGACTCCAAGGAAATTTTTTTTAATAGCAAATCCATTTAAAAAAAAAGAAAAAACACCGAGTATTGTAAATCTATCCTTAGAAATTGGACCCAATTCTTCAGGCCAAAAAATTAAATGCATCTGCCGCAAACAAGGGCACGAGATCCACAGTATGCATGATCCTTGCAGTTTTATCCTCAATGAATCATCATGTTGTAAAATTGATAGTTTTCAAAATCTTCCTGTGAGGAAGAAGATGAAAAATGTTGTAGGGAAAATGGAATAGCCCTTAACTTAAAGTTAGGACACAATTAGAAACCGCCTCTGCTCAGTCAAAAAAACATTAGGGACACAGGTTGCACATGCAATTTCAGAGGCCCAAATTAGTCAATTCTGGGTGGAAGGAGATGACTAGTAGAAATATGCCTTGCACCAATGAGAGTTCAGGTCCTCATTCCCGAAGATGTTAATTGTATATCGAGAGAAAATGACAACAATCCCGTATGTGAATATTTTTTTGGCTTGAAATATATTTCTGGGAGAATCAACATATCATTTCTTTACAGTGAAAGTCTTCCACCGAGAACGAACTAATTTGGACCTCTGGAATTCCTACTTTCAAGCTACAAAGTGGCTATTACATTCAACGTTGGTTTATTTTTTGAAACTCCTTTTGATGTTGTTAGGACCGCCATCACCAAGCTATGAAGTTCTTCCCATTATGGTTGATTCCAATTTGGGCACAAGAGTGGGAGAAATATCTACATTTCCATCATCCATTGTTGTATCATCACCCATCATATCATCTTCTTCCGACTCAGAATCCATGACATCAACCTTTCTGCCAGCCATCAATGCAGCTGGGTAGGTTCTCTGAGCAGGCAGGGTTGCCTTTGAATTCTTTGGCTTGAAATATATATCTCGGTGTACCAAGGGACCATCTCCTTCTTTTCTCCTGGGCAGAGGGAGGTGAGTAGTAAGAATATGAACTAGAATAGTGGAACCTATGGCCATTATGCTCGAATGTGTTTATTGTATCTAGAAAGAACTATTGCCACAAGTTAACGAGAATTTTTTTTTGCTCCAGATGATGTTTGAAATGAGAATTGGTGAGGGATAATATAACCCTCAGAAAATTATGGTTTAATGCATATTAATGGAATATATCCTCAAGACTTTCGCTGATCGATGACAATCTCCAAGGTTCGTGAAGAATGAGTTGTTACCATTAAATCTCACTAATTGCATACTTAGAAAAACATGTGAAGGTCGAAGTGATGATGAAGAGAGATTAATAATTAGATATTTCTTAAAGGCACCAACCCGTCGACGCACGAAACATATTGCATGAGGTTTGAAATAAATAGTTGGAAAGGATAACACTCTTCTCCACAAATCTTGGTTTAATTCATAGTAATGACAAATCTTCTCCGGCCTTCCGGACATTAATGACAATATTAATGGTTCCTGCAGGATGAAGTACTAGCATTAAATATTAATTATTTCATATATGGAAATAAGTACGAAGGTATAAGTAATGGTGAATTGTGACCAAGCATTGTACATTTCGTCCACCTGCCAACCCGCAAAAAAGATTCCAAGAAATTACCAAGTATGGAAAGCAGTCGGGCGGGTTACAAAAAAAAGGGGGCAGAAGATATACCTAGGGGACATGAGGGGCCGATGGTCATATTTCATCTTAGTGATAGATATCGGTCGTCAATTTGTATGTCGCAAAATTTTAGGTGTTGTTTGTGCATAGGGGAATAACGGAAGCGTAATGTCGAGAGGGAAATTTGTATATTGTTGATCTTCGGTTTCTGTATATAAAAGCATGATACATTTGGAAAAAGGACCAAGTAAAAAGAAAGTGAAATCATACAAGATGAAGGGGAATTTGTTTGCTAATTTGTAAATCGTAGAAGTTCGGGTGCTATTTGCAGGAGACCGAACAATGGAAATGCAATGTTGAGCTCGCATATGCAGGAACCCGGGATTCAAAAAGTTTGTTCAATATGAAATAGGGAAGTGCTTGGTTGGGCTACTGATATAAAAGTAACAATGTAAATCTGAATACGTGAATCCGCCAAATCCCGCACCTAGAAATTTTCTGAAAAAGGAGTAAGTAAAGAAAGGGAAAGAAGAGGGAAAAGACAATGCAGATGGCAATTTTTGGAAGCGAGAATTGGTCTTAACAGTAAATATGGAGTGCATTAAACATGTTAATAGGTTCTTCAATCAAGGAATAGATATAGCGAGCGATGTTTATAGTTTTCAGGATCTGTTTGTATAAAAGAAGCATCGAAAAGTTACAAGAAAATCATTTTTTGGATGTTTAAGAAAAGTTTATGTACTGTTAGATTCACCACAAGTATAATAGCGATGAATTTGAATTTTAATGTCCTCTCATTCATATGATTGTTCCATTAGACTTTGCATAGTATATATTCTTTTATTTCAATTTGTTTTCTAATTTGTGGATCGCGGAAGTCAGGGTGTTGTTTGTAGGTGGCGGAACAATGGAAACGCAATATTGAACCCGCCTATCCCGTAACTTGCCTATTAAGAAAACCGCGAGACAAAATGTTTGTACAATATGAAAAGGGCAAGTGATCGGTTGGGATGGGGATGTAAAAGTAAGTGAAATCTGAAGATGTGAATCCACCAATTTCTGCACCTATAAATTTTCTGAAAAATGAGTAATACATACTAAATATGTACTATAAAGTATGAAAATGATATTTATATATCATGTACAAATCCCGCATTCCATACTTAACCACTTTTTGGATCACAGGTTCTCGGGTCGATGGGCTCAAAATTGGGCCTCTATTGTTCTGTGGCCTACAAATAGCACCTAGAATTCTGCGATATACAAATTGACAAGACATGTCGGTTGGTTGGGTTAACATTGCACTCCTGTTGTTTCATTTCATACAAACAACACTCGGAGTTCCACGATATACAAATTGACATATAGACTCCAGGGCTGGAAGCCTCAAGATTGCGATTATTTACGGATGGTAATCCCTATCAACTATCTGACAATATCTAAAACAATTATTTTTAATACTAAATTATTAATATTAAATATTGATATTGTACAAATTTGTACAATATGAAATGGAGAAGTGGTCGGTCAGGCTGGTGATATAAAAGTAAGTGAAATTTGAAGACGTGAATCTGCCAAATTATGCACCCAGAAATTTTTCGAAAAATGAGTAATACGTACTAAATATGTACTTCTACCAAGTATGGACATGAGATTTTATAAAGCATATACAGATCTCACATTCCATACTTAGCCACTTTTTAGATCGTGGGTTCTTGGGATGGCGGGCTTCAAATTGAGCCTCTATTGTTCTGTGGCATACAAACAACACCCAGAATTACGCGATATACAAATTGACAAGCGGACCTACGAGCTGGTTGGCTCAACATTGCACTCCTATTGTTTTGTGTCCTCCAAACAACACTCGAAGTTCCATGATATACAAATTGACAGACAGACTCCAGGGTTGTCGAACTCAAGATTGTGATTGTTTACAGATGGTAATCCCTATGAACTATCTAACATTATCTAAAAACATTATTTTCAATACTAAATTTTTAATATTAAATATTGATATTGTACAATTTAATTAGACAAAAAAGTTCTTACAATATGAAATGGGGAAGCAGTCGGTCGGGCTGGTGATATAAAAGTAACTAAAATCTGAAGACATTAATCCGACGACTTCCGTATCAAGAAATTTTCCAAGAAAATGAGTACTTCATACTTAATATGTACTTTTATAAAGTATGGACATGAGATTTTATAGAGCATGTATGGATCCCTTATTCCATACTTAGCCACTTTTTGGATCGTGGGTTCTCGGGCTAGTGGAATCAAAATTGGGCCTTTATTGTTATGTTTCCTACAAATAGCACCAAGAGTTCCGCGATATACAAATTGACAGGTGGACATGTGGGATAGCTGGCTCAACATTGCACTTCTATTGTTCTGTGTCCTCCAAACAACACTCAGAGTTCCGCGATATACAAATTGACAGACAAACTCCAGGGCTGGTGGGCTCAATATTGTGATTTTTTATGGATGGCGATCCCTATCATCTAACACTACTTAAAAACATTATTTTCAACACTAAAGTATTAATATTAAATATTGATATTGTACAATTTAATTACATAAAATTCTTAAAGGATGTTAAATATCTTATTTCAAAGAAAAAACTGTGTATTTAGAAACTTGCGTTCCAAAAATTTTGTACAATATGAAATGGGGAAGAGGTCGGTCGGGTTTGTGATATAAAAGAGGGTGGAAATTTGAACATGTGTATCCTCCAAGTTCCGCAGCTAGAAATTTTCCGAGAAATGAGTAATACATACTAAATATGTACTTTTATAAAGTATAGGCATGAGATTGTATAGAGCATGTACGGATCCCTTATTCCATACTTAGCCACTTTTTGAATCATGTTTTCTTAGTTTGGAGGGATCTAAATTGGGCCTCTATTGTTCTATGCCCTACAAGTAGCACTCAGAGTTCTGCAATATACAAATTGACAAGTGAACTTGTGGGCTATTTGAATTTTAAGGGCCTTGTGTTGATATGATAGCACAATTGGACTTCGGAAAGTTTATATTCATTTATTATAATATGAAATGGGGAATTGATCGGTTGGGCTGGTGATATAAAAGTAAGTGAAATATGAATACATGAATCCGCCAACTTCTGCACCTAGAATTTTTTTGAAAAACAAGTAATACATACTAAGTATGTACTCTTATAAAGTATGGACATGAGATTTTTATAGAGCATGTACGGATCCTGCATTCCATACTTGGCCACTTTTTAGATTGTAGATTGTTGGTTTGGTAGGCTCAAAATTGGGCCTCTATTGTTATGTATCCTACAAATAACACCCAGAGTTCTGCGATATACCAATTGACAGGCAAACTTGCAAAATGGTTGGCTCAACATTGCACTTCTATTGTTTCGTGTCATCAAAACAACACTTAGAGGAAACGAGTAATACATACTAAATATGTACTTTTAAAAACTATGGACATGAGATTTTATAGAGCATGTAAGGATCCATCATTCCATACTTAGCCACTTTTTAGATCACGGGTTCTCGGGATGGCTGGATCAAAATTGGGCCTCTATTGTTCTGTGCCCTACAAACAACACTCAGAGTTTTGCGATATACAAATTAACAAGCGTACTTGCGAGATGGCTGGCTCAACATTGCACTTCTATTATTTTGTGTCCTCCAAGAAGTAGTTGTACTTCTGTGATATACAAATTGATAGATGGACTCTAGGACTGGTGGGCTCAATATTTCCATTGTTTATATATGTTCATCCCTATCAACTATCTAGCATTATAAAAAAACATGATTTTCAAGTACTAAATTATTAATATTAAATATTGATATTTTACAATTTAATTACATAAATGATCAATATTGAACCGGCCTATATGGTGACTCACATATTCGGAAAACCGTGAGCCAAAAAGTTTGTACAATATGAAATGGGGAAGCGGTTGGTCAGGCCAGTAATATAAAAGTAAGTGAAATCTGAAGGTGTGAATCTGCCAACTTCCATACCTAAAAATTTTCCAAAAAAATGAGTAATACATACTAAATATCTACTATAAAGTATGGACATGAGATTTTATAGAGAATGTACATATCCCTCATTCCATACTTAGCCACTTTTTGGATCGCTGGTTCTTGGGATGGTGGGCTGAAAATTGGGCCTCTATTGTTTCATACCCTACAAATAGCACCCAGAATTCCGCGATATACAAATTGAAAAGCGGACATGTGGGCTGGTTGGCTCAACATTGCACTTTTATTGTTCTTTGTCCTCAAAACAACACTCAAAGTTATATAATATACAAATTGACAGACAGACTCCAGGGATGATGGGCTCAAGATTGCACTTGTTTATGGATGGTAATCCCTATCAACTACATAACATTATCTAAAAAAAATCATTTTCGATACTAAATTATTAATATTAAATATTGATATTGTACAATTTAATTAAACAAATAAGTTTGTACAGTTTGAAACAGGGAAGCAATCGGTCGGGCTGGTGATATAAGAGTAAATGGAAATCTAAACACGTGCATCCGCCAACTTCCA
>WSFP011483524.1:0-15809 GCA_009831015.1 Picea engelmannii | reverse complement strand
GGATTAGTGTAAGATCCAAGCAGTCATCTGAAATGAAAGGAACCTAATGCATATATAAGAAGGTTATAACAATCAAATATGACACATACCATGATACCTTGGACCAATTACCTCATGGAGCAAGAGTCCTCTCCGATGCAAGCGCAGGCCAGTGGTGATGGAAGTTGCTACTGCTGATAGGACAAATCTGACGAAGAAGAAGAGAGATGGGCCCTCCAGGGCCATGCTCAAGTCAATCTGCTCTCGGTACTCCATGTCTAGGACCATGTGGGCCTCGAGACATGATCTCCTAGTTATCCCTAGATATCGGGGATAACAGGTCTTATATCAACATTAAATCATAGAGGGATCTATTTTTTATTTCAAGCACTTGGGGAGAAAAGACCAGGAAACATCGGGGATTTTTGGGTATCTAGTGATGATTTAGATTTGCAGGGAATATTGGCACAGGAATGGAAAACTTATAGAAGGGCAATCATCAATAATGCCATAAAGCTTCGGCCTGGACCAGATGTTCTGAAGTGGACAGGTGACTCCTCGAGAAGGATTACTGTTAAAAATGTTTATGAGGTAGTTGAGTGTAAGAAACATGTCTTCCGTATCGGAGGATGGAGAAAGGCGCTTTGGCAATGGGACTATCCTCAAAAACTAAAGCTATTCTCTTGGTTAGTGGCAGAAAATAAAGTGCTCACATGGGACAATCTGCAACAAAGGGGATTTATTGGGCCGGGTCTTTGCCCTTTATGCTTGAAGGAGGAGGAAATGATATTCCATCTATTTGTTGTATGCCTATTTTCGATGGAGGTATGGACAAAAGTAAAACAAAGACTATCTCTTATAGGAATATGGACTGGCATATCTATCCCTAACTGCTATCAGAATTGGAGAACTCTCAATACTTGTTATCCTACTCTCCTGAATTTTATTTCCTGGTTCCTATGGAGGGAAAGAAATGGTGTGATATTTGACAGTGGGAAACCATCTGTTCAGAAGGTGGTTATACTATCCCTCTCGGCAATAAAAGATTACAAATTGTCTCCTAGAAAGGAAAAAGTTCGGGAGATTTCAAAGTTTCCTGAGACTAGGTCATTGGTGGGGTGGTTTGATGGTGCAACTTGTACAAATGGTTTGAATAGTGGAACAGGAGGTGTCATTCAGATAAATGAGAACATAATATATAAATGGTACTTACATTGTGGCCCAGGTACAAATGCCATAGCAGAGTTGCTTGGTGCATGGGTTCTTTTAGCATTGGCCATTCGCTTTGACATAATGGAGTTCTTTGTTCAGGGTGAATCGAGGATCATTATAGACTGGCTAATTGGCAGTGGTCAACTAAATGTATTATTAGTGGAATGATGGAAGGACAGGATTGTTGAATTAAAATCACATTTTCAGGCTATTACTTTCCAACATGTTTATCGTGAGAACAACACTGAGGCAGATAGACTGTCCAAGATGGTCCTTGAAAAGCTGCCTGGGAAAATAGAATTCTTCCAATGTGTGGGAGATCATGAAGGCCCACATATGTTCTTAAATATTTACTAGTTTTCCAGTTGTCACTGACGGTCATCTTTTTTGTTTTTTGGGGGGATGATTATGCTGTAATAGATTCGATTGATGGTACCGATCAATATTACGGTATCATATTTTTTTTTTGTCATAGGTGGCCATATGATGGACAGTCTATTTTGGTTGGTAAGGGAATTATTTTCTAGTTATGTTGTTGTAGTTGTCGTTGAAGCACTATATGTATAGAACAATTTATATATTTATATGAATATAAAGCGAAATTTTTTGTGGAAAAAAAGGTAAAGAATTCAATTCTTGCACACTGTAGAGAACAAGAATTAAAACTTTTCCCAATTAGCTTGATGGGGTAGGTGGGATAACTAATTTTTCTAAGAAGAATGTATCCTATAAGAAGAATGTATCCTATTGAAAGAGAGTTAACCAATGAATTGTTACATTTTTTAAGAGGGTATGTGGGAGAACTAATTTCTAAGAAGATTTTATCATATTGAAAGAGAGTTAACCAATGAGTTTGTTAATTTTTTTTAAGAGATTTTATTTTTTATCTTATTTATATTTCCTTTATTATGAGGTTTGTGATTTATATGGTATACCATCATATTAGATTTGTGTTGATTAATTTATTTTTATTAATTGTTTTTTTTTGTGTTTAAGATAACTTGTGGATGGCATATTTAGAGGAATTTGATAAATTTATGCAATGGAAAAAGGATGAATCAATGAATATTGGTAACACTTTTTAATTTTATATTTTAACAATAAAAATTGTAAAATTCATTGTTTTTTCAATTTTATATCATTAAAATTTTTTTTTTTTTTTAAAGTTGATTTCACAGTTACATATTCATTGGAAAAAAAATATATAATAATTTATACATATAATATATAAATAATAAATAATTAAAAAATAATAATATAATAATCCATACATATAATATATAAATAATATATAATTAAATGTATTATTAATATTAAAAAAAAGTTACATCATGTTTGCATTGACCCTATTCTCATAGAAAATAGGGCTAATATAAATAATATATAATATATAATTAGATGTATTATTAATATTAAAAAAAAGTTACATCATGTTTGCATTGACCCCATTCTCATAGAAAATAGGGCTACCAATCTTGCACAAGGACACTTTTGTAGGAATTTGGATCATAAATGAGGTTAGACTTCACAAAACAAAACAACAATGCATATTTGTTATATGTTATTTCAGTACAAGAGGATGCTCGCTATACATATGTAACAATGTGAAGAGGTTGATCGTTAGCAAATGATAGTTGTCATTGTTGGGCAAATGTCCCAACAACGAGGTGATATTAGGTATCCACGTACAAAATAGACTCTCAAAAGCGGAGAAAAGGAAAAAAATCCCTAGGAAAAAAACCCTCTCCAAAAGAGAGAAAAATGCCAGTGTTGAAAAGGGCATTGGAATTGAAACTGAAAATCTCACAATGATGCATTGGATGTCAAGAGCAGGGGACCTATGGAGGCTGAAAGCTCCAATCAGGAAGTATGACCAAAACTCTGAAGAGGAAAGCCAAGTAACCTCAATGAACTTGGTTGAATTTTGACGCTGAAGAGGTTCAGTTGTTGAGGCACAAGAATGGAAAACATCGACCTCCACCACATAAATGCTTCAGAAAAAGAGGTGTTGGTGAGAAACCAAAACAAAGGCTTCAAACAAAAGCAACCACCATCAACCATAAAATGAGCAATGAGGCCTATTGATGTTGAAAGGTCCAAACAAGGAGTATGGCCAAAACACTAAAGAGGGCCAAGTAACCCCAAGTTCTCAACATCATCAAAGTCCATGTAGAAATCGAAACAACAAATTTCAAACTTCTCAAGCAAAGAGACTGATCCTTTGAAATGAGTCTCGACTGAAAAAACTTCATCAAGCACACATGTATAATCGATAAAAAAAAATCATAAAATGAGTGTCCTTGTGGACATCAATCCATCTCGTCGGAGTGCATGGGTCGCTTGCTACTACAACCACCGAGCGAAAATAGGAATCAATGCTTGATATGAGACTCACTCTTAAAAAATAGTTGATGTCGAACAAAACAGTGAAGCATAAAGAATCACTCGAGGAAGCATTGCACACCATTCCCCACAATGCTGAAGTAGGTGGACGTAGATGATGGCAATGGATGTCATAGATGATGACAAAAGTATGGAGGTACTAGTTGAAGGTGTTGGTGATGACGAATCACCATGCAAGAAGCACTCCAAAATGGCTAGCTCTAAGCCCTGCAAAACAAAGTCGGGCATGGAGGTAAAACCCTGATGAGACTCTAAGAATATTTGCATGAATGGCCCAAAATCCACTATTCAAAGTGCAAAAAAAGAGGTACCAAAAACAAAGACCATCATGTACAACAATCCTTGATATGAATATCTACAAACAAAGCCATGATAGGTACCCACATACAAATGAGGAATCAATTCTCTTAACTTATCCAACCTGTAAGAAGAAAACAAAAATCTAGAAAAAAACATCAAATATGTCGTGAAACAAACCCTTGAAAAGAGAGCAAAATACTCTTCTCAACACCTCAAACAAGATAAAAAAATAAAAACTTAGTTAAAGAGTTACCCCAAAAACACCACCAATAACTTTCAAAATACAATAAATTGGAAAAGAATTATTCCATAAACCTCCAAAAACACAAACTCCAAGTCCATATGCATATCTAGAAATAGATCCCGACTCTCCAACTTTGTACACAAACAATGTACCAACACCTCCATAATAAATGTATGTGCAGAGAACCCCTGCAATCCATGGATTTGGGGCCGTACACCCACGTGCTGCCACTACAAATTTGATGCTCACTGTTCCATTTCATCACATGAATTTAGAAATGCAGGACAAAATGTGGCCATGGATACCTTCCATTTCTTTGTATTTGTGGAGATAAATCTGAGTACACTAACTTGGACCAATTTTCTTTCTTTTCAGGTTAAAAAATGGGTTCAGTCAGATTTTCAGAGGTAGCTCGAGTTTTACATGGATTAAAGCTTCATGCATTTCAAAATCATATTTTAGGGGTTTTGCCATATTTTAAATCAATCTAGATACTCAGAAAATCGATCAAAATTTTGGATTGACGGAAAATTTAAAACCACACAGCCTAAAAATCTATCGAAAAAATAACTCCGGAGAAAAGATTACTCCCAAATTAACTCAATCTTTGAAGAGTTCCACATAGTCCTCAAACCCTAGGTTGTCATCACCACAGCAGATCGTCGCCGTTGATCATCTTTTGTACTCCCGCTGGGCCTAGCTGGTGATGAAACTGATGAACTCAGAGACGCACTCTTGCACGGTCTCTGGCGTCCTTGGAGACTTTGTCGTTGGTGAGCAGGGCCTTCTTCATTATCCGCCCCACGTTGGCTATGGGCTGGAATCGATCCTGCTCTTTCACAGAGAAATCGCTGCCACCCATGTGACTGCCGCCGGATTCGTTCTTCGACCCGGGGCTACTATTCAGGCCTTCGAATCGCTGTAACCTCCGATGGACCGAACCGTTTTTGGATCTGAGAACATTTTCTGGGACCCAATTGAGCAAATAACTGATAACAATCCTTGCCACAGCCGGCCGCAATCTGAATAGCGCTCTAATGGCCTCGGCCAGTAATCATTCCCCACCCCACTGCAAATCTATCCGTACAAGGTCTCTCACCTTGTCTAAATCCAACGGTGCCGAAGGTGCGCTGCCATTGAGGGTGAGCGCAAAGCAGGCGATGCAAGAATCATTAATAAGAAGGTGAGAGACCCCACGCCGATATGTAAATCAAAGTAACGGTCAAGACAAAAGGAAATAGAACAAATAAAAATACTTGATAAACAATGCCAAAATCAAGCAGCTGATAAATGAGAGTTGAATATGCTCCCCCAAAAAAACTTAATCTTCAATGTCAAAATCAGGCAACTGATAAATGAGATTTGAATATGCTCTCACACAAGCAAGCTAGGCAGGAAGTGTCTACTTTGATATTTGGGTTAACAAAAACAAATAAAAATACTTGATTTTCAATGCCAAAATCAAGAGTTGAATATGCTCCCAAAAAAACTTAATCTTCAATGTCAAAATCAGACAACTGGTAAATGAGATTTGAATATGCTTTCACACAAGTAAGCTAGGCAGGAAGTGTCTACTTTGATATCATGTAAGAATTTGAGTTAAGATTTGACATTATGTAAAAATCCAGGTCTAACCTGGATCTAAAATGAGCTAGACTCCATAAAACTCAACAATGATATATATATTTTATATGTTACTTGGAATATTTTTTGGCACAAGCAAGAAAGGTAGGAAGTATCCACTTTGATACCATGTAAGAATTTGGGTTAAGCTTTGATATCATGTAAGGATTCAGGTCTAACCCAGAGCTTTTATGAGCCTAGACTGCATAAAACAAAACAATGATATATATCTTTTTATATGTTATTTCAGTACAAAAGGACGTTCTCTCCACCCTAAGTGGGCTTAATGGTTAAGAACATGTGTTTCCTCTTAAGAGGTCACAAGCTCAAATCCAGAGGGGGGTAGGGTATGTATACCTCCATAGACTTTACCAGACAAATCGTTGGACGGAGGGGGGTCCCTTGTCCCACAAACAAGGGGGTTTCATACACCAATTTGGTGTGGCTTGGCCGTGACCTTAAAAATAGATTATTATTATTATTATCCCTTGTCCCACAAACAAGGGGGTCTCATACACCAATTTGGTGTGGCTTGGTCGTGACCTTAAAAATAGATTATTATTATTATTATTATAAAGAAGCCTAGTATTAACAAAGGATAGTCGTCATCTATGGAGAGATAAGGATGTGTACATAAGCTTACAACCAATTATTGTTGGTTATATTGGAAACTTGGAAAAGAATACTAGCAAACACTAACAACTTTGAGATTATCTGGGATCTATACAATGATAATATATACTATGACCTTTCCCATACACTTCAAAATTCTTTTGAAAACCAAAATAAGGAACAAGACAATCATGTCTTTGGAAGGACCCAAATACAACTAGTATGACTTATGTATATCAAAAACAACATAATTACAAAATGAAACCTGAAATGACTAAGGCTAATCATCAAAGTCGAAGTGAAAGTTGATGAACATGGGCGGACTGGCTTCCCAAGGGTTGGCCCTCAAAGCTACATTGACTTGGATTGCCTCCACCTTGCCTCACTCCTCTTCCTTCTTCATGATAGGCTACCCTTCTCCCACTGCGACTCATCTTTTCTTACCAACTTCCTAATCTCAATGATGCGTTGATCATATCAGTGACCCATGTGGAGACATCATCTCCTCCAATTGGCTTAGGTTGTTGAGGACCAACCTTCATTGAGATACTCTCTCTTTCACTGGCATAGTTATGAAAAATTTCATGTGCCAATATATTTCCACCATCCTCAAAAACTTGGTGTCTCTACTACAGGAAAAAACAATATCAGGAACCCATTGAATATTTATTCCTCGACTTCGGTGTTGGAGGTTATACCCCTCTACTCTCATACCCCGCTTTCAATTTTTTCACCTCCCTCTTTACATCCTTTGAGAAACCTTTATGATAAACCTCTATTATTTCCTTTCTTACCACTTTTGGTCTACAACTTTGTGGTCTTCCCCTACCAAAGTTACCTTCCCCCCTATATTCATGCTATCTAGAACTTGCCACAGATGATCCACAAATAGGTTACCTCTGTGAAGCTCTAACGAGGGCACCATGATGTTAATCCACTCACTCAACCTATTGTGGAGATTTTCTTTCTAATTTTCCTTTGAATTTACCTGCACACCAATACAAACCCCACCACTCATCCAAACAATAATATGGTTCGCGAACAAAATCTTGCCCCTATAAATCTTGTCTCGAAGCTTGTCAAAGAAGCTTGTTGGCTCATGCAAGTCCCCAAAGTCATCAAGGATCATTCTCACCGTTGTATGCAATTTAACTAGCACTATTTGTTCCTATCTCCATAATTTTGATGGTACTGTTATTAGTTGTCTAGACGAGAGCCAACTCTGTGATGATGGATAGAGGAAGTGTTGAATCAAATGTCAATCTCTTCTTCCCTCTCTCTTCTCTCTTCAAACATGTCATGCATTGCCTTCGTTTGAGTAGGATCCAAACATGTTAGAATGGCATGATGATAGTCGTCTATGGAAATATAATAGGTTGAGTGATTCAAATACTCTACAATGAGAAAAATTATTGAAAAAACTCCCCATCGAAACATTGTTGTCAAGAAAAAATTTGTTTACCTTTACCAGAAGTGTAACCCATATTCTCCAATTCAATTGAAACCCATCACACCCTTATAAGCCATTCTACATAATGTGATGGGTTTCAAGGGAATGAGAGTTGTTTGGGAAAACATTGGAAGGAAAAGCCATGCCTAGATTATGATTGGAAATAATATCAAAGGAGAGGATTGAAACATGAGACATCTTTATTCTCAAGGATATTTTATGGATGCTCATATCTCTTTAAGCGTTTAATTTGAATTATAGATGAAAGATCAACAACTTTGTAGTAGTAGTTGTCAAGGTTTATCACATTTAATTTGAATTATAGATGAAAGATCAACTACTTTATAGTAGTAGTTGTCAAGGTTTATATATAGGAAGGTTGATGCCTTGGTAAAAACATGTAGATGTAAGGAATTTGTTAATGGACAAGTTGAAGAACTGCTATAATGATAGGGAGGAGGGGGCATTGATCCTTTCTCTTTCTAAAGCAAACATATTTTTTAATATTTATTGTTTTAATCTAGACTTGATGGATATTCTGAGGTGGATTGTTACTTTTTAGTTATAGTTATGGAGTATTGTTGTTTGTAGACACTTCAAGGACTATTTTCCTTTTTAATGTAAGTTTAGTGCCAAGATGTTTTAAGTCTAGTATAGGCATAGTTAGTAGGAAGTTTTTTTTATAGACTTTTATTCAAAGTTATATTTTGATATTATTTTTTTCTAGCATATATATAATGTGACTTTTTTTTTAATTATAGGGCTTTGAATTTTTGTTGAAAAAAAATGATTAAAGTTATTCATTGAGAATGTAATTTGTAATTTTCAAATTCTTAGATAATTAGATAAGATGAAGTAAAACTTATTAGTCAAAACTTCAAATAAACTATTTATTTTTCATATGATATAATGCATTTTAAATTCTAGAAGTCATCTAAAACCTCAAAGTTTATGCATTTTCTCTCAAACTTTAATTATATTAATTATATGTATTTAAAAACTTTTTTCTTTCTATAATTTTGTTATTTATACCCTTACTTTTAATATAGATAACAAACTTCATATATTTAATAATTTAAATTTATATTAATATACATTAATATTTTTTTATTTAAATATTTTTATATTTTTTATTTTATCAATTTTTTTAACAAATTTAAATTTAAGTGTAATACCAATTCTTTTAATTAATTTATTTTTTTAATATATATATGTAAAATATATTATTTAAAACTATTTTTTTTTAATTTTCAATATCCTTGTATTACTACTCTATCTCCATCTAATACACATATATTTTAATATTATTATATGTAATTCAATTCTTTTAACTAATTTAATTTTTTAATATATAAAATATATTATTTTAAAACTATATTTTTAATTTTCAATATCCCTGTATTACTACTCTATCTCCATCTCATAGACATATATTTTAATATTCTTGTATGTACTCCCATGTTGTATACCCTTGCCATGAATGCCCATGATGAAATTATCCTATCAAATTCTTTTCATGAAATATGTCGATGAAATTATCCTCATCAATTTTTTTTTCATTAAATATGTTGCAAAATCATTAATAATAATTTGTAACCAATTTTTTTTTATAATATATAATTTTCCTTGCACTGTGAAAATCCTTAAATCCATTAATGAGACCAATGCTTATCTCACACTATTTTCTAGTTAAACTCTGTGATGTTATGATATTTAGTTTGAGAACTTGACTTACAACTCCATGATCAACTATGGTCCCTTAAATCCATTGATTAACTCATTGATGAGACCAATGTTTATCTCAACTGTGGTCCCTTAAATCCATTGATTAACTCATTGATGAGACCGATGTTTATCTCACACTATTTTCTAGTTAAGCGCTGGGATGTTATGGTATTTAGTTTGAGAACTTGACTTACAACCCCATGATCTATGGTTCCTTAAATCCATTGATTAACTAATTGATGAGACCAATGTTTATCTCACACTATTTTCTAGTTAAGCTCTGTGATAAGGTATTTAGTTTGAGAACTTGACTTACAACTCCATGATCAACTATGGTCGTCTAAACATGTCTCATTATGAGAACTTGACTTACAACTCCATGATCAACTATGGTCATTTAAACGTGTCTCATTATGAGAACTTGACTTACAACTCCATTATCAACTATGGTCGTCTAAACGTGTCTCATTATGGACTTTCAAATGAACGTTTATTCCTTTGTATAAAATCCTGGCTATACATATTGAGAGAGAACATTAAGAAGGTGGAAAAAAATGCACTGACATAGAACTCTTAAAAATACTTTGTAAATGGGCATGGAAAAGCAAAGAATTCTAATGAAAATTCATTTTTAGGTCATTATAACTAGCCAAAAATAATTATTGACTTTGAAAATAAGAACTTTGCAGTTAACAGCATCAGCATTAGGCTATCATAATAGCAACTTCTTTGTCCCAGAAATATATATCAGATGAATATTTTAGGAGCAAACTATTAGAAGATCTAAAGCAATGGTAGACAACACCAAGTACAGAAACATAGTTAATAAGCTTGCTTGTGGACGAAATGAGGCAGATGCAATATCTTACAGGGGGGTTAACTGGTCCATAAGATAATACAAAACTTGCATAAGCATTGCTATGTGATGATATTCCAGAGAGGTAATCAATACTGACTTGATAGAATAAATAACAATACTTGAGCACATGCAGATCTACATGGAAGAAAGTAAACCAATAACAATGATAGTGCCACAGCCTTTGGAAGCCATAATTCTCAACCTTTACATGTTGCTTTGATCTTTAAGTATTCAATTTCTAGCAATGAATCTTACACTATAAAGTGGACAGTTGCTTAGTGACAAAAGGTTGCAAGTATTTGTTTCAAAAATCTTGGCTTCCAGTGTTACATGTGAAACAAACAAAACTGGTGTCTAGTGCCAATATATTATGTCCTCTGTATTGTGACTATCTAGTCAGCAGAGGACTAATAGTTGCCACTAGGATCACCTTCTCTAACACACAGAAATTCCATTAAATTCGTCCATCGACTGCAATCATTAAAGAGAAGATCATAATCATAACTCAAGCAACTGCTACCTCTAAGACAAACAGAAAGAAAAGGATTCACAGAAGCTAAACTGAACACTCATTCAACAATATAGTATCCATAGGATATCACCTAGAATATGAGCGAAAAGTTGCACTATTCTTAAATTTTCTCATTTGTCTCAAATTCCTAAAATGTAAAGATTTCAAACTGAGTTCTCTATAAAGTCCCAGAAAAATTAAACCCAAAACAAGCACAGATGTTTCATACATCACTCAACATTGAGTTCAAGAAAGTTATGTGCTAGTATATAGGTTTACATTTTGGAGCTTCGGCATATATTGCTGCATATCTCCAAACAAATTCAATTGAGCAATTAAAATCCTCTTATTCTGCAGGATGTGCTACATTTTGATGCCTACTGACATAACAGAGGATGACATTCATAACAGCAGGATTAACAATAATATCAATGGCGCCAACTTATTCAAAGGTATGATACCAGTTTCAAATTTCAATATCATAAGGTAAATCTTCACATGCACTTTCTGAGCGCTTGCCTAGGGTGAAGAATATCATGAATGCTACAAAAGACATCTAAATTTAACTCCAATGGCACATGGTGCCTAAATAAATTTATTCCAGCACATCTCCTCCTCCTTCTCCACCCCCCCCACCAACACCTCTCCCTAATCTGCATACAAGGGAGCAAGCTATTCTTGCTTATTTCACGAGAATTCAGATCAAAATAATTACAAAGTACAATAAACACATAAGGCAGCCATCCTATTCTGATACTTAGAATGGCACCACTTCAAATCATTTCTTACTTTAGTTTAATCAAACAGCTCCCAGTTTGCCGTGGAAGATGAAGTGGAAGTTGGAGCTACCGGCTCAAATGTTTCCCACTTTGTTGTCACCACAACAGGGTTATCCAATAATGACTTTGGCATGGCGTTGCGAACCTTCAGAGCATCCAAAGTCTCAATGCATTTTTGCACCCTTCTAACCTGCACACAATTTCCCCATATTTCAAGAAGCAATCTTAGAGATGATTTGTTAGTTTCACAAACTCACTCAGGATCAGACCTTTTAATATGTCACTTCAATGACAAGTTTGCTCTCATTTTAGCAATAAAAGGCATACACTGTAGCGACAGCTACGAGAGAGACTTTAGAATGGACTTGAAAACCAATAATCAGAAAACCATTTAGCCTAGCCAGCCATAAGAACAAATGCCATTCAAAGCTGTAAAATGGGATCTACATAAAAGAAAGGCTACAACCAGTTTTCCTATCGAAAGATATGCTATACTGAAATTATGTGTTGAAGGAAAGACAAGGTGACAAAGATCAGACCTTGTCATTAAGAGTCAGTGCTCTTGGCAGGCAGGTATAACTTCATACTATGTGAGACACACTGAGTTTGCAGGCTACACTTACATGCAAAGAGTGTAAAGTTATCCATGAAAACAAAGACCACCACAATCAAATTCAAAAGGTCCAGGGATACAGTAGGTGTTTAAAAATAAAAAAACTTATCCATTTTGGGACAAGCATGCCAATACTTCAGGGCTTCTGCAATGCAGGAAAGTCTACCGCAATAAAATTCGAGTGATCCAAATATTTAGCAGGTATTCAGATAGAGAAATAGAGTAAGGGTAATACTTGGCATTTGCACAATCATGTTCTAAATCAACTAGGATATGGAGAAAAACAATTATCTGTAACATGAAAATAACTTGCTGCATTGAGATGATACCCTATCACTAAAAATGAGTCACTGATATTTAGCACCCGATTTAAAAGTACCCTCTATTCATACTTCCATCAACAACATTGAGCTTGAATTATAGACTATTTTATGAGATCAACAATCTCCCATGAAAACCAATATAAAACATTACAAAACCTTTCAAGCAAGGCTCTGCAAGCTCAAAGATGGGCCATTTATGAACGCAAAGATTCACAACCACCAAAACATTGTCAGTTATTCCTGAAATCTAGAATCCCTAGTTAAGACAAGTTTAGAACTAAAGAGTTACCTGTAATCTTCTTTGCAATTTCGCATCTCCATCAGCTGTAATACCATCTAGTTTAACTAGCTGTCTCATGAGCAACTCAGTAAGTGTCACTATTTCAGTTTCTGCTACTTTCTTGCGACTGTTGACCATTTCTTCAAGAGAAGCGACCTGCAAAATTCCCAACGAAAATTCTAGAGATTTAGTTCTTCCAAATAGATTACACACCCAACGTAATAGTCCTATATAAACCGAAAAAGAGACAAGTCATTCATGAATGTAACTTACTAATGAGGAAGAATAGCGAAATGTTAAATGAAAAACTTTTAGTTTTCAATATAATAAGATTTCACTAAACTTCCTTTTGGCTCTCCAAAAAATTTATGTCTGCCCCAACGAGATACTGTATATTTCAAATGGAAGAGACTGGTGCAAGTGCCGAGCATATTGACAGAATGTTACCCCTGACACCTAGGTCAAAGAAGTATAGTTACCCCTCAGACCTGGCATCTAGGTCAAAGAAGTCTGCTCTATGTAGATCAGCCCCTTGGGGTATGGGTATGTTTCTTGAGGCACTTCTAACCCCCCAAAAAAACTCTAAATTGGGTCACGCACAGACAAGTCCTAATCCTCTACACAGCATTATGTGCCTTGAATTATACAAATGTCTTGAGATTTGTAATCTAGTGAAAGTGTAAAACTGGTTTCCCGTTCCTGGGATGCAGCCAGAGACATACTGGGATGGGTGACCTTCCCGGGAAGTCTTGGCGTTCAGATGCAAATCCCAGAGGTGACAATTGACACTGCTACTCATTTCGCTAGTTTCAACCCCATCTCTTCACCCCTGTGAGCATCAGCTTGTGCAATGAGTACCAAATGGACTATTACCTAGTGCAATGAGTATCAAATGGACTATTAGAAGTTATGAGAAATTTTGTCAACAGTGAATGTTGTGGCTCATAAAAGATGGGTCATAGTGAATGACTTGAGTATTAATACTCCACTCAGTGAATCCTGAAAAATGATGTTTCAGGGTATACTATTCCTACAGCTGGCCTCTAGACAACAGAAAAATGGCCTCTAAACAACAGAAAAATTTCAGATTAGGGTCAATGTATAAGCAACATCACATATTAAAAAAGACCTCTAAGCTAAAGAAGAAAGGGTAAAAGGGTCATGAAGTGGCCTTACCTGGTCTGCAAGTTTATCCACCTCTCCACTAATTTCGGATATTGCTTTGCAAGCCATTTCCATTTTGGCATTTCTCTTAATTTCTATGTATTTCTTTTCCCTACTTGAGGGATCCTCGATCAGCACAATTTTGGACTTATCTTTCACCCCCGTTATATCTAGGAAATCACTGCTATCCCTCTCTTTACCTCTGAATATAAGCCTTTGCTCATGGGGCTGCAATCCTGTCTCTACGATAAGCAATTTCTTCAACTCGCCTGTCAAAACAACAGAATCAACAAAATATGCTCTTTTTAAACACGTGCGTATGCTTCAGACATTTTTGAAACTTGAGATTAGGAACGAAAATAAAGCAATCGAGAAGAATTGAATCAGAATTCTCACCAAAAGTAGTCTCCAGGTTGATGGAAACTTCAAGCCTGGTTGTACCATAAGTAACTCTCAATTTAACATTTGGAGGAGGCTTCAATGCAGAATCAGCATTGGGATCTCTCTTCTGAACCAGCATTCCACCAGGCCTCATCTCCCATTCTATGGATTCTGCATCATTTTTCACCGAGCTCTCACCCAATGGACTCTTAGATCCTCCTCCTCTCTTCTTCAACATAACGCTAATGCTGATTGATCTTCTGCAAACGGATCTGCCCCAATATCAACTTCAAGTTGATTTATATCATAAGCCCATCATCCTCAGTCTTCCCAAATAAGTTTCATTCTCCAAATGTGGGCAATCTAATTCATTCCTATTAAATTATCATGTGGGTACCCTTCAAATGTAGTTTTGTCACTACCCTTCTATTATTTGGGGCTCCAGACCAAATTCCAGATTCTACCAAAATGGGCACTTTACTTTCTGATTTCCCAACAGAAAAAGCTCAAAATGCACAATGCAGAGCAGAATATTTAAAGAAAGCAGTGCTAAAACCAGTCAAATCATAGCCCAAAACCACCAAAACAATGCCCATGCACAAAAAAAATAGTCTCACAGCTACAAGAGTACATGGCCAAACTGTATCGCACAACAATCAAAATTCCAAATTATAAATGCCAGGACAACAAGCATTCCTTCACATTTCCCTAGCATCCATATCAGAAACTCCGACTGCTGGTGTCTCGGAACCCCTTGACACGTGTCTGTGACCTTGATGTTGTTACGGGCAGCTACAGCTCCAGATTTCAGTTGCGCTGTACTCTTCTAATTGTTTATTTTAGCTGGAAAGCTTTCAATTTGCGTTTGGTGTCCAGTAAATTGTCCTATCTTGTGTGGTCATGGTTGGACAAATCCAGCAAAGATTTTTTTAATTTTGTTGAGATGATGTAGATTTTGATTTTGACCCGGCAAAGTTCAGACTTCAATAATGTCTTTCTCATTTGGGTTTTTTTAAATGTGGTTCATAAGGTTTGTCTTGAAATGATTATCATTTTCATTTCACATATTTGATAATTCCCATTTTAGTTTTCGGTGGTCCGTATAACTTTGGCGGTTGATCTTCTAATATGGAAATATTTTTGGGTTAATATTTTGGAATTTGTTTTAGAGTGTAACTTTTTAGATTGTTATGAGAGCATTTTTTTATTTTTTTATTATTATAGTTTCGATATCAGGATATTTTTAACTTTAGTTGTTCTGATATAGTGATATATTTTATATTGGATTTTAATTTTTTAATATTTTTTCCAATTATGTTTATCTATAATATTGATGATTTATAAATATCTA